>CM060452.1:12522517-12555517 GCA_030545235.1 Helianthus tuberosus
CCTTGTGAATAGTCGAACCACTTTGGGTAGTTAATGTCTAAACACCTAGGACAATCTATTTTTGGCGGTTGCGGGCCAGTCCTGCCAACTCTGTGACTTATCGATTTTATGTGGATTTATGTGGAATTTTATGTGTTTATGAAGTTTTATATATTTTGGCGAACAACGAAAAGCTGGAAGTCACTAACGCATCGTACCTGTTCACTTTGATCAACACGCACGACTCGCACTGCACAATTACCTCAAAACACAACCAAATCGCTTGTGTTATTCGCAATCGCTGCTCGCTAATCGCAATCGTTATACTTAATCACTATACGCTGCTGTGAAGGTTGAGTACGTGGAAAATGTGTGCTTAGGTTAGCTATGTGCTTTGTGCTGCTGTGCTTACGTGAAATACGTGCTTATGTGCTTCTGTGGTTATGTGCCTGCGAGATTCTGTGAATCGATGTGTTCCTGAGCTTTATATGAAGTAGCTTTTGGTGAAATCGCTAGACTATACTAGGCTTAATCGAAATTATGTTTGAGTCCTATGGCGATGTCTGTTGCAGATAATGTCGTCGTTTGGATCATTTCACTCTCGCTCTGCTCGACGTAACCATGATGACAAACGAATCGCTGCTCTCGTCGCTAAGCAAATGGCGAAAGTCATACCACAAATCGTCAGTGAGCTGAATGAGAATGCTAGCAAGTCCTCGGAGGACTCCAGGACTGATACTCCAAAAACAGCTTTTAGCTTCAAGCAGTTCAAAGCCTGCGGTCCAAAAGAATTTACCGGCGAAGACGGGCCTACGGCCATGTTCCGATGGTTTGATTCAATTGAAGTCACCCTATGCCAGAGTGGCTGTCCGGAAAACCTACGCACTATTAACGCCACCGACGTCTTCCAATCCCGCGTTCTTGATTGGTGGACGGTCGAGAGAAACAAACAAGGGAACGATGCAGCTTTTGGGCTGACATGGGACGAGTTGAAGGACATCATGATGCAAGAGTTCTGCCCTCCCCATGAACTCCAAAAGTTAGAGGACGAATTCTGGCACATTAAGCAGGATGGCAGAGATAACGCTGGTTTAACTGCTCGCTTCAAGCAGTTGAGTATCATCTGCCCCGGTCAGGTTACTACCCCCGAGATTACGATCAAGAAGTATATCCGTGCTCTGCCGGATTGTGTTGCAGATTTTGTTCAGGCTGCAAAGACGACAACAATCTAGGAAACCTACCTGCTCGCCGCTGAGATTAACGATAAGCGAGTCAGGGCTGGTTATTTTGACAAAGCCTCCAAGAATCTGCATCAAGTCACCGCTGCTCCCACCGCTGAAACTACCGCCGCACCGCAATCTTCAAAGCTCTCATGCCGCAAGAGGAAGAACAACAACAGTTCCAGCAACAATAACTGTGCAGTTACTACCGCTCCACTTGTCGCAACCCCCGCCCCCTATCTGTCCCGGGAACGGGCGGCTGCGAGAATCAGTTTTGGTGGTATCGGTGTTTATTATTTTGGCAGCCGAAATTTCATCAGGACCGTAGTTAGGAAATATTTTATCAGAGTAAATACCACGCTTTTATAATATTAAACATATTGGGATAAAACCCAACTTTTCAATACAAACATTTTCATAGGGAAAATCCCTATTTTATTGAATAAAACATCTTCTTTTATTTAGGTAACTTTTATAGCCACTTTTTCCAAGCCTTCAGTGCTGTCCAGCTGGCTTCTAGTTGGCTTTCACATTTTGTTACCTGAAACGCGTTTAAAAACATTTTGTCAGTGGGAAATACTGGTGAGTGAATCCCAGTTTAATCAAGAAGAGTTTTATCAATTTTCACAGTTTTGAGAGTGATTACAATGTTTACATCTACACAATTACTCATTCAGTATCGTCAATCCTGACTGGTGGGTCATATTACACATTGGCTAACTCTTTGTCCAATGGTAACGTGTTCCACATTTTGTATACAAAACCCCAACATACCGGCAGTAATGAAGAACTACGAAGACTCAATCACTGCTTAACCGCATTGTAAAATATTTAAGGTTTTGTAAAAACAGTTTACAAAAAGGAGATTACTCACATTGCTGACTTATGGTTTCCTTTAATGGTTTCCTAGTGATTATCTATTAAATACACAAATGCACACGCGTTAGTATAATAACCCAATATTTACATTAGTAATACCCTCCCTGAGACGGCATTCCAACGACTACGTCGGGCAGAACCACGACAGCCGTTACGGAACCCTGGATCAATCGGGCAGCATATCTAATACGTAACCGGGGGTTATGATACTTACAACGAGGCAGAAATTCATTAATTAGGGGGTATTATGCCCGGAAATTACTTTGACTATATAGAAATTGAGAGAGAAAGAAAGATTTTGAGCGACGTAAACTGAAGGCTGATGCTCCATATTTATAGGTGACCTTTCGGCTTCCCTCGCAGCCCGTGTAAAACATAGCTAAAGGCTACGCGGCCCGCGTAATAGGCTGGGTAGGCCCTAGCCTGGCCCAGTCATTGAACTAGCTTTGCCACGAGCCCAACACGTGGCGGCACAGGGTTAAGCCTGGTGATCTATCTGTCGCGGCCCGCGTAAGAGGTAGCCAAGGGCTACGCGCCCCGCGACAGTCTTTTAACTTTTGTTTTTAATTAAATTTAATAAAAATAAAGGTATCCGGGGCCCGTTTGCGTATACGGGGTGTAGTTTAGGACATATTGGGACATTTTAAGGGTGTCGGAATATTTTAGAGGGTTGTTATACCACTCCAAACAGTACCTGCCCAACCGCAACCTCAACACCGCCAAGTAGCGGCGCCTGTGGTCAATGCACCTCCTGCCAAGCGTGCATACACTGGACCACACCCTCTCTGCCCTACTTGTACTTATCATCACCAGGTTGGTATCACATGTCGGTTCTGTGTTCATTGCAACATGTACGTTCACTTCACCGCGAACTGCCGTACAGGTCTACACCAAGCTCCAGCTCAAGGTCAAGCTCCTGCACCACAATCTCTCCTTCCTACTCCCCAGGGCCAACAAGCAACTCCTGTACCCGCTGCTCACGCTAGAGCTTGCTTCGCATGTGGTGATCCCAACCACTTTGCAAACATGTGCCCCAATAGGGTAGTGAAACAAGAGCCCCAGCAGCGGCCGCAACAACATCAACAGCAGCAGCAGCAGCAGCAACAGCCAGCAGCCAGCGGACGTGCTTTCAACATCAACGCCCGCCAGGTTTAAGCAGACAACAATGTGGTTAATGGTACGTTGTCACACCCCGACTTTCCACGTGTCACCGGTAGGCCCGGTGGGGAGTATCGTGACGTAGTTGATATCATCATAGTCAAACAACACAATATTTAAATGCACAGCGGAAGCAAAAGATAAATATATTACAATCCGATTATAAAGTAATATCAAGTATTACAACGGAAAGCAAAGGATCCACAGGTGGATCTTAAAACATAAACATTGTTCAACAGACTTTAGACGCCTAGAACTTGCAAGATTCCTTATTAGCGCCCTGAGCTTCCAGCCAATTACGTTCAGTACCTGTCACTTAACCTTTTTGGAAAATACGTCTGTTTTCACTGGTAAGTACACTCAACTGACTCATTTGAAAAGAGTTTAAGAAAATTGATTTAGATGCACCAGGCACAAAATATTTTGACACTTTGATTAAAATGCACAAAGGCAAAATTAATCTTTTATAACTTGGGACAATTATATTTATAATCTTGTATACAGATTTACATGTTCGTTGTACGTTCAGGGCCCGATGTAGAAACCGGGTCAGATTAACAGACACGCCACAAGTATAGGCCCACAAGAGAGTGAGATACCGTTATTCCTTAAGCAACTGTCAGGTGTATGCCTACACCCCGTGCTTAAGACGTGGCCATTTTATAATACAATGATGTCAGGGATATCCGGGACATGGTCATTAACCCCTAAAGGCTTTTATTTCAAACAATACAGATTAAACCGGTTTACCTCAATAATTTAATCACAATCCGATTAAACATTCAATACCCGACCAAGCGGTATCATTATACCGTATCCCAAGCCCGTATAGGGAAAATAAGTTAAGAGTATTTACCTGAGCTAGCTCCTGTCTTAAATAGCAAGAATTTAATAACTCAGCCGTATTCACTTAAGTAAGCGTAGGTACCATTTACCGGAAGGCTCTAGTCTGGAATGATGGTATAATTAACCAATTAGAATGCTAACGGGTCTTTAATTAAGCCTAAGCTTAGACCGGTTAGTCTTACCGAAAGATACGGTTCAAACGCATGATTAAGCGAAGACCGGATATAATGTGATTTAGACCCGACAAGTTTGGAGACTTGCTTAATATAGGTATTTCATACACATTCTGGATTTTGAGCTAAAACCGATAAGGTTTGACCCGTTTAGGCTAATTTATGTAAACTAGTTACATAAACCGAACCGAACGCGTAATAAGCGTAACGGGTATACATATGAGCCATTTACAGGTTTCCTAAGTTAATATGCTTCATATATGTTGTGACATCAGTAAGATGTCTTTTATTATGCCCGAAACGAATTTAAACACAAACTATGCTCCGTAGGGGTAGTTTGGTCACTTAAAAGGTTATAAAAGAGTTTAAGTATTTACCTGAGTTACAGGTCTGATGTAATCAGCAAAAATACTTATTTTACTACGTTATAACAGTAGGGTAAAGTATATATGTGAAATTTATCAGTTATAACCAAACTATGCACCGTAGGGGCATTTTGGTAATTTCACATAAGCCGTAAAGCTCAAAACCGAAGTCTGACTTAAACAACCTTTGCTTACTGTTAAAATATTATAATTTGCCTCAAATATCAGTAGGTATAAACCCTTGTATGTTTAAAATAGTCTTAGTACATACTATGCGTTAAAAACGCTTAAAAAGGCGATTAGAAGCCATTTCCGGGTTCGATACATAAAGATGATATTTTTATTATTCCAGAAGGCTTAAAATAATTTATTTATCATTTAAGATCAGTAGCAAAAGGTTTGGAGTCGATTAGATATGTAAAACTCATTTTATGGCCCGTAAGGGCAAAACCGACAATTACCGGATTAAGCCTACGACTATAAGTTATGCTCAGCCTAAAATTAATTAAAAATCTTCAAAAATCCCAAAATAATATATTACATCAGTGGGTAAAGATTTTGATATCAAAAAGTATGTTTAGATAGGCTATACGCTAATTACGCCGTTTAATTAACATAAAGCTTCTTAATTACGCTAATGAGCATAACTCTCAATCTACACCTCAAACTGATGTCAAACTTTGCATACAAGTTTATATATCAGTAACTAAGGTTTCTATACTTTTACATTTTCACAAATCACGTATTAAGGTGAAAAGGGCATAATGGTCAACATATGAGCAATTAACGGAATCATGCGTATTAATTGGTTAACTAATGAACCATGGTGTATAATCACAGAGGGTTATACTAGCATGTAACCTGGTCCAAATAGAGCTCTAAGGTATTTCTAAATCATACCAAAACGGGTCAGAACTGAAGTCAAAGCTTTGCGACTTTCGGTTCCGAACCGGGTCTAAACAGTAAATTGTCGGGTTGAACATGTTTAGACATGTTCTTACACTAATTACCAAGTTATATTAATGATCAAACAGGTTGTATGTGTTCTACATTGCTAATCATGCATAAATTAGAAACTAAGTATCGTGTTGACTTTTTATTAACAAGTTTGACCCGACATTTGACCTAGTTAGAGTGGGAATCAGGGGGAACCCCTTTAAGGGTTTATTACCCACATAATTACCAACTTATAACTACTTTCAATTCGACTAATCACTGAACCATTAGTGATTAATCGTTAAGTCAACCGTTAATTCCGACGGTTTGACTTTTAAGCTAAAACTAAGTAAAAACTTAACTAAGAAAGGTTAAGCAAACTTACAAGAGTCCTATGAACGACCAGAGATCACTTGAGAGAAGACTTGAGCTCCAGAAATGATCAGGAATGCAAGAGAAGGTGTGATCACAATGGTTGCACATTAGGGGCCTTTTATAGTGCTCAAGAACACATGGATCATTGACACACAATGCTACAAATGATGTTTGATCACTAACAAGTGTCCCTAAATGTCTAGGGGTTGTTTAGGGGTCAAGAAAGATGTGGAAAATCGGTTAAAAGTCGAATACAAAGGCAGACAAGAATCCAATAAAATCGCAACAGACTACCCCTCGCGTGGCGCAAAGACCCCCCCCCCCCCCAGGGGCCTCGCGTGGCGCGACGCCCTAACTGGCCAAATCTGAATTTTTTATTTTTGCGTTTTGATCCTTGGCTCTTCAAGACTTTGCTACGACATTATTTCTTGCACTTTGAACCCTCCAAATTGACTTATAAGGGCCTTAAGACATATACCCAATTTGTTTAGTCCTCGGTTAACTTTATCGTCACCCGAAAAGTCCTAAACTTCAACGTTGACGCTTTTAACCCTTCGCATACGAATTTGATCATAACTTTCTCATACGATAACGAAACTTTACGAAATTTATATCGTGCATTCTAGTGAGCATAATTAATCGTTACAAAGCTTCGGGTTTGCTAAAAGGTCACTCAGAGGTATAACTTAAACATGTTGACACATTTAACCCCTGTAGTTTGTAATCTCTCACTTTCTTTCATATTTAGCTTCGTATGATCCATGATTTATTCGTTTGAAGATATGAGCATCATTTAGGGTTAATGTAAAGTATATTTATTCTCTGTTGACATTTTGAACTCGTATTTTCACATACTTTCCATGTTTGTCAACTTTAGTCCTTCTAGAACGTTCTTTCACACGTTCAAACCTGTGACACGTGTCAACACATTATAGGACACGAATTTTCGGGGTGTTACATACGTTCCTTATGAATGGTATATATGCTTCGTGTTTATTTGATACTGGAGCAGATAACTGTTTTGTATCGTTTGAATTCGAAAAGTTCCTCAATCGTAAGCGCGCCCATCTCCCCTCGACGTTCGATGTTGAAGTTGCTACTGGAAGAACCCTCGCTGTCAATTCTGTTATACGTGATTGTACGCTTGAACTCAACAATCACGTCTTCCCTATCGACCTTATTCCAATGCAGCTCGGTAGTTTTGACATCATAGTAGGCATGGATTTTCTTCGCGAGAATCGTGCTGAAGTTGTTTGCTTCGATAAGATGATCCATTTCTCGCTCGCTAATAGTGATCAACTTTGTGTGTATGGCGAAACTCCTTCGAAAGGTCTCAAACTCATGTCATGTGTCCGCTCGAGCAAGTATCTCCGCAAGGAATACAGGGCTTTCTTGGCTAACATTGTAGTAGCGGAGAAGGAAAAGAAAGAGAAGGCAATAGACAAGGTGCCTGTGGTTCGTGATTTTCCTAGAGTCTTCCCCGATAATTTACCTGGTTTACCTCCCACTCGTGATATCGATTTCCGAATCGACCTCATTCCTAGAGCAAATCCTGTTGCTAAAGCGCCTTATCGTCTCGCTCCCTCTGAAATGCGCGAACTCTCGAGTCAGCTCCAAGAACTATTTGATAAAGGCTTCATTCACCCTAGCACCTCTCCTTGGGGCGCGCCTGTCCTTTTCGTCAAAAAGAAGGATGGATCATTCCGGATGTGCATCGACTACAGGGAATTGAATAAGCTTACTATCAAGAATCGCTATCCCTTGCCTCGAATCGATGATTTATTTGTTCAATTACAAGGTGCTACGTGTTTCTCGAAGATCGATCTACGCTCGGGCTATCACCAGCTACGAATTCAGAAGGAAGATATACCCAAAACCGCTTTTCGAACCCGCTATGGTCATTACGAGTTTGTTGTTATGCCTTTTGGTTTGACTAACGCCCCCACAGTCTTTGTGGATATAATGAATCACGTGTGCAAACCCTTTCTTGACCGCTTCGTCTTCGTGTTCATCGATGATATACTGATCTATTCCAAGTAAAAAACCGAACACTCGCAGCATCTACGTTTGGTTCTTGAGTTACTCCAGGGAAACCGTCTCTAATCCAAGTTCTCCAAGTGTGAATTTTGGCTTGAGGAGGTTCAATTCCCCGGTCACATCGTCAATAGTTAAGGAATTCATGTCGATCCTGCGAAGATCGAAGCAGTTAAGAGTTGGGTTACACCAAGGAACCCGTCCGAAGTTCGTTCTTTTCTCGGATTGGGGGGTTACTATCGCCGATTCATCGCTAACTTTTCAAAAATCGCTGTGCCGCTTACCTCGCTTACGCATAAGGACAAACCTTTTGTTTGGGGAACCAAACAGGAGGAGGCCTTTCAAACTCTCAAAGCTATGCTTTGCAATGCTCCCGTGCTCTCACTGCCCGACGGAAATGACGATTTCGTAGTCTACTGCGATGCCTCAATCCTTGGTCTTAACTGTGTTCTCATGCAACGAGACAAGGTTATCGCGTACGCCTCTCGACAGCTCAAGATCCATGAGAAGAATTATACAACCCACGACCTCGAGCTAGGTGCAATTATTTCTGCGTTAAAGATTTGGCGACACTACCTTTACGGTACCAAGTGTACGATCTTCACCGATCATAGGAGCATACAACATATCTTTGACCAAAAAGAACTGAATATGCACCAACGCCGATGGGTTGAACTCCTCAACGATTACGACTGTGAGATTCGTTACCATCCAGGCAAAGCAAACGTCGTTGCCGATGCTCTCAGTCGACGAAGCTATTTGCATAACGTTCGTAATTCTCAACCCAGTTTAATCTCGAAGCTCTCATCCGCGACGCCCAACATGCTTGTTTTACCGAACGTACTTTGAAGAAGGAAAGGATTCTTAACGACGACGCTCAATTGGAGAATAAACCGAATGGTATCTTCCATTATTTGAACCGAATTTGGATCCCCAAGCGTACCAACTTACGACAAATTCTGATGGACGAAGCCCACAAATATCGGTATTCTATTCATCCCGGTGCCGACAAGATCTACCAGGACATGCGCTACCAGGACTGGTGGCCGGGCATGAAGAAGGATATCGCTCTCTATGTTTCGAAGTGCCTGAATTGCTCGAAGGTCAAGGCTGAGCATCAACGCCCCTCTGGCTTACTCGTACAACCCGAGATCCCTATGTAGAAATGGGAGAGTATAGCTATGGACTTCATAACGAAACTTCCGCACACGCCATCAGGTCACGACAGCATCTGGGTTGTCGTTGACCGTTTGACTAAATCTGCTCATTTTCTGCCAATACGAGAAGACTTTAAGGTGGAAAAATTAGCCCGAATCTACACCGACGAAATCATCTGTCAACACGGGATGCCTCGTGACATCATCTCTGACCGCGATGGTCGGTTTACCTCGCGTCTTTGGAAACGTTTCAATCTGCTCTCGGTACTACTCTTAATCTAAGTATCGCTTTCCATCCCCAAACCAACGGTCAGACTGAAAGAACGATTCGTACCCTGGAAGACATGCTTCGCTCGTGTGTCATAGATTTCGGTGGTAATTGGGACACGCACTTACCTTTGGTCGAATTCTCGTACAATAACAGTTATCATTCTAGCATCCAAATGGCACTATTTGAGGCATTATACGGAAGGAAGTGTCGATCGCCTATTGTATGGCACGAGATCAGAGACGCGCAAATTACCGGTCCTGAGCTGTTGCAAGAAACGACTGACAAGATCCTCCAAATTCGAGACAATCTATTGAAAGCTTGGAGTCGTCAGAAAAGTTACGCCGATAGACGCCGCAAGCCCCTTGAATTTAACGTTGGCGATCATGTACTCCTAAAGCGTGCACCTTGGAAGGGGGTGATCAGATTCGGCAAGAAAGGAAAGCTCGCGCCTCGATATGTTGGACCCTTTAAATTTCTGTAAAGGATTGGAAATGTGGCCTATAGACTCGAACTACCGGAAGAACTTAGTAATGTCCACCCGACTTTCCACGTTTCAAACCTCAGGAAGTGCTTAGCCGACCAGGAATTACATGTCCTTCTTGAAGATTTACAAGTGGACGAAACATTACACTTCGTGGAAATGCCTGTCGAGATCATGGGCCGAGAAACCAAGGTGCTCAGACGCTCACGCATTCCCATTGTGAAGGTTCGCTGGGAAGGCAAACGCGGTGCCGAGTTCACCTGGGAACTCGAAAGTGACATGAAGGCGAAGTACCCGCAACTGTTTGTTACGCCTACTTTTTAAATTTCAGGACGAAATTTCCTAAAGTAGGGGAGGCTGTAACAACCCGCTTTTTGGAAAGTCAAAGTACAAGTCAAAGTCAAAGTCAAAGGAAGAAAAGATTGCTAATTGCGATCTGTCACTCCTTGCTTAACTACTGGCTGTGTTTCTTGACTTGTAATCGAATTCTATTAATTAATTGCTTTAGTTGTATTATGTGGAGTACTTGTTAATAATCGAGGTCTAATCACAGTTTATCGATAATTGACTTATCGCTAATCGCACCGCTATCGCATTTGCAAATCGAATTATATGTTCTGGATATTGCTTTACGTGTGTGTGCTATTATGTGTTACTTGTGCATGTTACGTTTATGTTGAGGTGATTAATCAAACGCAATCGCAATTCTATCGCAACGCAATCTAATCGCAAACGCTAAACGCAAGTTATTTATAGTGATTGTATGTTAGATATAGTAGTTAGGTTATTTGTGTAACTAATGGGTAATACTATCGCATCGCTCACTCGAAAAGCATCGCAACGCTCAACACGCAAAACGAAACGCCAAAATCCAACACGCCGGACCACTCGATCGAATGACCATTCGATCGAATGACCATTCGATCGAATGGTCATCCAAACGGATGACCATCCGATCGAAGTGCCATACGATCCGATCCAAGTGCCACTTTCCTCTTTTGGCAACCTATAAATACCCCCTGTCACATCACCAAAGTGATGTGGCAACTCTCTCTCGTTCGACCAGCGATCCAGCCCACTTTTCTCTCGATTTCTCGCGATTCTTGTAAGTTTTCAACTCAAATCTTGTACTTCTATGATCTACATGCACTTCTTCATCATTTTCATCTTTGAATCTTCACTTTTAACCATGAAATCAACGGATTTGAGGTGTTTTAGGATGATGTCATCATGGAGTTCTTATGAACTTCAAGTTTAGGAAGACCATCTGATCGAATGACAACCCTGCTGTGAACTTATTCTCACAAAGTGTCCTGCCAATCGGATCGCATCCGATCGAACGACCGTTCGATCGAATGACCGTTCGATCGAATGACCTGAAAGGTAGAGATACTTCTCTGTTTTCAAAATGCTACAGCGAAAACTTCAAAGTCACATCATACACAAACACATCCATCCCAAACGAATGGCAATCCGATCGAATGGCCATCCGAACGGATGACCATCCGAACGGATTGTCATTCGATCGAATGACCATCTGTTCAGACTGTCATCCGATCGGATGACCATTCGTCACTTGGTTCACTTTCACCGTTTTACGCGCCGCTCTTCGCTTATGATATCATTAACTGTTCAGGCTAATCGCTCTAGCGCTCCCTTCAATCCATTAACTTCCATCGCTGTGAGTATACTCGATCCCTTTTTGCTTTACGCACTTTTGGGTGTTACATACGTTACTTATTATAAATGACATCGATCACACAACGCAAACACTTTATACGCTGACCGTTAATGCATGTTATACGTGTTACTCGATGAATGCTCGTATGTTATGTTAACACAGTGATTGTTGCATGACGCCTTAGCAACGATAGTACTATAGTTTGGACTCAGCACCTGTCGTGGACAGGGGTTGTTAAGGTTATTTCTTCACGTATCGCAGTGGTGGTATGTGTTGCGCATTCTACAACTCGCAGTCATGTCTGTGCATATTTCATTGTCGATAACCTACTAGCTTCACATTATACATGTTACATGCTGGTTATGCGTAAAGGCTTTCGAACTCTACTATTACTATTAAACTTGTATGCTCACATTTACACTATGTGTATTGACCTCTATTTTAACGTATGTGGCAGGTGATTGAATGCTTAGGATGCTGTGCTATCGCTTTTGTGGAAATCAAGTAAGAGAGTCTAGAAACAAAAACAATTTATTTATTTAAGTTGTCGGAACAATGAATTGCCTAGAGATATCTATGTCTCTAATAATTGAATTATTTGATGGGGTATGGTATGGGACATAATATTTAACTATCCTGTAATTTAGTTGTTATGGAATTTCTCTTGGACAATCTGTTTCGCTCAGTGTCTCGCCCCGATGTTTCCGTCATCGGTTGGGGTGTGACATATCCTAAGCTCTATCTAAACTCACCAACACCACCGGGCTATTCCCAAGTGGATTTGTGAGGTGTGTACTACATTCGTGGAATGGAGAGAAGAGAGTGGGCCGGGCTGGGCCGGACCGGACCGGGCCGGGCCAGGCTCTATATGAAAACACTTTTCAAAACTTGTAAGTTACAAAACTGGTTATGTATGTATGTTATTGCAAATTATGTCCTTTGTCTTCAATTATTACATTAATCATACCTAATGTTTACAAATACTAACATGTTATACCCTTTACCCCAAACCCAGTTAATTTTCTCAGTTAATCGTAGTCATGTGGGGCCCATGTAAGGACATTAATGTCTTCTCATGTATTTTGCGATGCTCTTCATTTTTCTAATAAAACTCACACCTGTAACTTTCTTTTTCAGCCGACAAAACTTTGAATCAGTCTGTTTTCAATGTCGCAATAACAATCATAACAATTTCAGCCAATTCGATTAAGAGATTAGTGGTACAATTTGAGCAATATACTCAGTTCTCGTCCAATTTTTATCCATGAAATCAGTTTGAAATCAATGATAGTTGTTTGAAAAACACAAACGATACACTGAAAATGTTCGAAATTCGTCGAATATCAACAGAAATCCAATCAATTTCGCTGAAACAGATCGGTATGAACAAAAATTTGTTCCGAAATACACCAAATCAGTTCGAAAAACTCAAACGAACTTCGTTTTCAATTTAAAGATCGACAACCTACTTGTATCTTTTTAGCGACACAACGAATTACCATGCCGTCACTTAAAAACCTTCTTTCTTTAATAATATGAACCTGCAACTCCACTTCTTCTTCGATAAACAAACACGATACATCAAATCTGAATCTCCTTTTTCAATTTCGATAACTTGGATGAAAGCTTCTCGCCGAAAAATGAATTCAAAAAACAGAGTGTGTTAGGGTATCTCTTAACCAACCTTATCGCCGGAAAACGATCTAAAGCCTTCTCGAAAGAGATGTTTATAGAACAAGAATTCAAAAACTTGAACTTTTGAAACAATAGCTATCTTAAAAATGAAGTTGAAGAATCTTGCAGCTGTAGAAACCAAAAAGAGATGAAGTGTGGCAAAATCATGGAAACCATTCGCGATCGGTATGTTACCGTGTGATGTTGGTTCTTCTGGTGTTGTACCTATTCTTGACATTGTTAATGACGAGGTAGATAAGAATTTAGAAGAAAAGACATCACGTGGCAAGCGAGAAGCTGATACTCCATTACTGGTTTTGGATGATTCAGATGTTAAGAAAGTTAAAGGTTGTGAGGAAGAAGATTGGAGGGTTTTCCGGTTAACTACAAACACCAACAATCATGGAAATAAGTGGTTTGGTTCTATGTGTGCAGGGACAAATTAGAGTTATTTGGGGTTTTAAAAGAGGGGAAAGAGATGGGTAGGTTAAATGACATTAATACCCTCATGTGGGCCCCACGTGACTATAATTAACTGAGAAAATTAACTGGGTTTGGGGTAAAGGATATAAAATGTTAGGATTTGTAAACATTAGGTATTGAAGGGGTAAGGTCCCAAAAACCTCATAATAAGTGCTTGGGACCATACCACAACCTTACTTTTCAGCCTTGTACCTTGCGCGGCCGCACACTGGTCTCACAAAAGGAAGACTTAAAGAACAGTCAACAATCAACACTTGCGCGCCCAAAGGAAATCATAAATCCTTGCGCTTTCTCCCATAAACAAAGGATGAAAATCCCGAAATAAACACTTCCGCTTAAATACCCAGACTTGGGATTTATTTATTCAGCTGTCTCCACACGATAAGGTGCCACCCCAGATTACAGCAGTAATCTTCTAGAAGAAATACAATCGTGCACCACCAAGACGATTATAACCGTCTGGACACGTGTCACCATCTCAGGCATCCCTAAAACCACAACGAAAGCATGTAATTGGAGAGTAATCTCCACTTGATCACTTTACACGTGGCAAATCCCCAGCCTTCAATCTGAGCCACGATCTGTGTGCTCTCACGTCGGATCCAGAAGCTTGACGGAAGGAAATGTAACCGCTTACGGGGTTAGCATCTTCCATTAACTTTTCACTAACAGGTTTTTCCGCCCAAAAGACTCCCGGCTATAAATATGAGAAACAACCCAGGTATGAATTCAAGTTACACACACTTCTCAAATACATCTCCTTCCTCATAACCCATACTTATTCTCACACCGGAGTCGGGTCAAGGAGAGAACCCCTTTCTCCCCTTGGCGAGGCTAACGGTGCTTCTTTTTTGCAGAATTATCGGAGAAAGAGATCAGTCGGTACCAAATCGAACGAGAGGAAACTAACCTTTTATGCGGATTCAAACCCCCTAGATATCTCGGTTCTGACCATTTATCTAGTGTTTCTTCATTGGCGCCCACCGATTCCCTTGTCTTATCAGTTTTTCATCTCGTTCCGATTCAGTTCTTTTCATTCTCTGTTTTAACATGGCAGAAAATTCATCATCCCATCGGCAAACCGGTCTTTAGCCGAACGTCGGAAACAATGTTCAAATAGAAGGAATCCCAGAGGATGCCTCGGATGACAACGAGGTTCAATCCAATCGAGCAAACGACCCTGTCACTCCAGGAGAGTTACCAGCAAACCCTACTCAATCAATTTTGCCACCAGGAGAAAGTCCAATATCCTGGTACGTCAGGTCTCAAGGGGCACTAAACGCAGTATACACACAGCTGTGTGCTCAGACTGCTCCCTTAACTCAGTCACGGAGACCAGGATCTCGTGCAAACGCTTCCCAACGGGAGGATTCAACTTACGAGAATACAGAAGTTTATGCCAGATCCACATCGAAACGTGAGTACACTCAGTCAGGAAGTCACCATAGAGAACATCATGGTGAACCACACCCTCACCGAAGGCAATCAGTTCATGATAGGTTGGGTTCCCAACGGAACACCCACACCTATGAGTCTGATCCAACATACCGTTTAAGTGCAAATACCAGTGTGTTCAACCGTTTGCAGCCAAATTACAATAAATGCAGGCCTCGTGCGGTTTATAACCCTGAGGCAGAACACAACTATGATTTGATTTACCGCCCTGCGGAAGCAGCGGAAAATTCAAAGTTCATCATGGAAATAGCTTTAGCTCCGCTTGAGAAAGCTAAACTACCATCCAACATAGGTAAGTTTAATGGGCTGACAGACCCCGATGACCACTTGAGAGTGTTTACCAGAGCTGGATTGGTTGGGGGTTGGACCATCCCGCTATGGTGCCATCTGTTCGTACAGACCCTAACCGGCCCAGCGCGAATCTGGTTCGATAACTTACCAATTGGACAGATCGAATCTTGGAAAGACCTGCGCAAAAAGTTTTTAACACATTTTAGCCAACAACGGCGTTCCATTCGCGATACATCTGACGTTATGAACATTTGGCGCCAAGATGACGAAAATCTGGAGGATTTCATCACCAGATACAATAAAGAGGTGTTAGAGATTGGCGGAGTTCATGAGCAACTAATCCGCGCTCAATTCAAGTACGCGGTTAGATGCGATGACATGATTAAGGTCTTATCTGGAACAGAGGGCCTTCCAAAAAGTTGGGAGAAGATAATGGCGGCGGCCAAGGTTTACGCGCAAACTGAGAAAAACCTTACCACAAATAGGCCACCGCCACCACACAATAGGCCCGCGGACTTAAGCTCAACTGGCGAAAGAAGATTTAAGAAATCATGGCGTGAGTCTGGATCAGGAAGTCGTTCGTCTGAAGATGCTCGCGCAACGATCAACAAACTCGCCGCTCAGAGGGAGAACAAACAGGAGAATAGGGAGAAGCAGTGGACTCCCCTAATAAAGACCCCAGCGGAAGTTTTGAGTACTGAAGACTATCAATTCAAACCTCCGATTCCCATGAAAAATAAGCGTGGACAAGACCCGGCACAATACTGCGAGTAACCACCATACCAAAGCATGACATCAATCATTTCCCCCATTGCATAATCTACTAGTTCATGTGAAATCGTACCTTGATCGGAGTTTAAACTTGATGGATTGTTGATTTTGAGAAGCTAGGTCACGTCACACTTGATCGTTCCCTCCAAAATGAACAGAACAACAATGCCTGCTTTCAACATTTTGCATCTTATAACATGTGTTAGCCACGTCACTCGTGCCATGTAGGATTAATGATGCCACCTAGGATTGAAAACTAACTCAGTTATTGATTTTTTAACTGAGTGGTGAAATGACAAACGAAATTAAAAGTTTGGGGTGTCACAGATCAAAGTGTTAGTTGCGGGTGTTATCGGCCAACTCTTCAAAGTTAAAGGTGTTAAAATCCAATTGGCCTATTTTAAATAGGGTTCATATGAATTAAGTGTTTTATTTATTGATTTTTTAATAAATTGGTAAAAAGACAATTATACCCTCATCTTCAATGCATATGACTAGATTTAACCATGAAAAGTAACCGGGTTAGTGCTAAAGGACGAAAGATGTACTGAGTTTTTCAAATAAAGGATTGTGACTGTAATTACTGAAGTTAAAGGTTATCCATTGCAATCTGATACATTCATAAAGGATGAAAAGTGTAATTTACCCTTTTTTGAATGGCTAAAGTTGCACACCATGGGGATTGAACCCCTAACCTTCTCCTATCCTATAACAACCCGCTTTTTGGAAAGTCAAAGTACAAGTCAAAGTCAAAGTCAAAGGAAGAAAAGATTGCTAATTGCGATCTGTCACTCATTGCTTAACTACAGGCTGTGTTTCTTGACTTGTAATCGAATTCTATTAATTAATTGCTTTAGTTGTATTATGTGGAGTACTTGATAATAATCGAGGTTTAATCACTGTTTATCGATAATCAACTTATCGCTAATCGCATCGCTATCGCATTCGCAACTCGAATTATGTGTTCTGGATATTGCTTTACGTGTGTGTGCTATTATGTGTTACTTGTGCATGTTATGTTTATGTTGAGGTGATTAATCAAACGCAATCGCAATTCTATTGCAACGCAATCTAATCGCATACGCTAAACGCAAGTTATTTATAGTGATTGTATGTTAGATATAGTAGTTAGGTTATTTGTGTAACTAATGGGTAATGCTATCGCATCGCGCTCGAAACGCATCGCAACGCTCAACACGCAAAAGAAACGCCAAAATCCAACTTGCCGGACCACTCGATCGAATGACCGAATGGTCATCCGAACGGATGACCATCCGATCGGATGGCCATCCGATCCGATCCAAGTGCCACTTTCCTCTTTTGGAAACCTATAAATACCCCCTGTCACATCACCAAAGTGATGTGACAGCTCTCTCTCGTTCGACCAGCGATCCAACCCATTTTTCTCTCGATTTCTCGCGATTCTTGTAAGTTTTCAACTCAAATCTTGTACTTCTATGATCTACATGCACTTCTTCATCATTTTCACCTTTGAATCTTCACTTTTAACCGTGAAATCAACGGATTTGAGGTGTTTTAGGATGATGTCATCATGGAGTTCTTATGAACTTCAAGTTTTGGCATTATTCAACCAAGAACGACTTAGATCTACATGATTTCCACATGTTTTAACACTATTTTCACCTAGATCTGAACATTTTCAAGGTTAAAAGGATTGAAAGATGGTTTCTAACTTTCTTTCAACTCTTTTACACCCAATGCACTCAAAACCGATAGAATCAGAGCTAGTTCAGGCGTTCTACTCGTTCTCTAGTGAAGTGTCGGTCCCAGATCTGATTCCTATCAACGAGATGACTGACTTCGGGCTGAACATGAACAACCGTCAAAGAACAGTTGACTGGTCGGATCTGGGTGATTCTTGTTCGGTCGGTCGACTTGGGACTTGACGAGGTTCCGTTGTTTAGTACGTTGTTATAACCGTCTCAAGCCAACCGTAGAAACTTACCAAAATCATCAAGTTCAAAACGATCAGATAGTCGGGACGGATTGCCGTCCGATCAGATTGCCATCCGATCGAACGAAAATCCGATCGGATTGCACTTGGACTTCAACACTTAAACTTTTTGAAATTTTCAAGGATCATTAGTTTCTAACGGATTGCCATCCGATCGGAAGACCATCCGATCAAATGACAACCCTGCTGTGAACTTGTTATCACAAAGTGTCCTGCCAATCGGATCGCGTCCGATCGAACGACCGTTCGATCGAACGACCTGAAAGGTAGAGATATTTCTCTGTTTTCAAAATGCTACAGCGAAAACTTCAAAGTCACATCATACACAAACACATCCATCCCAAACGAATGCCAATCCGATCGAATGGCCATCAGAACGGATGACCATCCGAACGGATTGTCATTCGATCGAATGACCATCCGTTCAGATTGTTATCCGATCGGATGACAATTCGTCACTTGGTTCACTTGCACCGTTTTACGCGCCGCTCTTCGCTTATGCTATCATTAACTGTTCAGGCTAATCACTCTAGCGCTCCCTTCAATCCATTAACTTCCATCGCTGTGAGTATACTCGATCCCTTTTTGCTTTACGCACTTTTGGGTGTTACATACGTTACTTATTCTAAATCACATCGATCACACAACGCAAACACTTTATACGCTGACCATTAATGCATGTTATACGTGTTACTCGATGAATGCTCGTATGTTATGTTAACACAGTGATTGTTGCCTGACGCCTTAGCAACGATAGTACTATAGTTTGGACTCAGCACCTGTCGTGGACAGGGGTTCTTAAGGTTATTTCTTCACGTATCGCAGTGGTGGTATGTGTTGCGCATTCTACAGCTCGTAGTCATGTCTGTGCATATTTCATTGTCGATAACCTACTAGCTTCACATTATACACGTTACATGTTGGTTATGCGTAAACGCTTTCGAACTCTACTATTACTATTAAACTTGTATGCTCACCTTTACACTATGTGTGTTGACCTCTATTTTAACGTATGTGGCAGGTGATTGAATGCTTAGGATGCTGTGCTATCGCTTTTGTGGAAATCAAGTAGGAGAGTCTAGAAACAAAAACAATTTATTTATTTGAGTTGTCGGAACAATGAATTGCCTAGAGATATCTATGTCTGTAATAATTGAATTATTTGATGGGTTATGGTATGGGACATAATATTTAACTATCCGGTAATTTAGTTGTTATGGAATTTCTCTTGGACAATCTGTTTCGCTCAGTGCCGCACCCCGATGTTTCCGTCATCGGTTGGGGTGTGACAGATTGGTATCAGAGCCATAACTATAGGGAATTAGGCAAGACTAGACCTAGTCTGGGTCGATGTCTTAGAAACGACCTAGTCTATAGTCTAGGTACCAACAGACCGACTTGTGCATACCCGGTACGGGTTTTGTACGAGCTTACTTGCTATTTCTCGCTCGAACTCGCTAAGCTCGCACTGCTTACTATAGCCTTAGGAAAGGAACGCTGGTAACACACACAAACGGACGATCTGGCTGAGATTAGGTGTGAAAACCGCAAACTCTTGACCAAATCACTCGTTCGATTCGCTATTTTTACTATAAACAAGAGAGTTTGCGTTGAATTAGGAGTGAAATCCATACTTCGACGCAATTCTCCTTATCTATCTCGTGATTCTATCACACAAACAGGGATGTAGTCGCTAAGTTAAGGGTGAAACCCGAACCTTGATGACTCGTTCTAATCTCTATTGTGGTTTTACAAAACTCTCACCAAAGTCTCGACGGACTCCAACGACTTGGTCGCGCTGTAACTGGAAGGATGCGTGCCGATCGCCCAAATTGAGGCGAGAGCACAGTCCAGAAGGCCAAAGTGTGTGCCTAAGGTCCTTGTGAATAGTCGAACCACTTTGGGTAGTTAATGTCTAAACACCTAGGACAATCTATTTTTGGCGGTTGCGGGCCAGTCCTGCCAACTCTGTGACTTATCGATTTTATGTGGATTTATGTGGAATTTTATGTGTTTATGAAGTTTTATATATTTTGGCGAACAACGAAAAGCTGGAAGTCACTAACGCATCGTACCTGTTCACTTTGATCAACACGCACGACTCGCACTGCACAATTACCTCAAAACACAACCAAATCGCTTGTGTTATTCGCAATCGCTGCTCGCTAATCGCAATCGTTATACTTAATCACTATACGCTGCTGTGAAGGTTGAGTACGTGGAAAATGTGTGCTTAGGTTAGCTATGTGCTTTGTGCTGCTGTGCTTACGTGAAATACGTGCTTATGTGCTTCTGTGGTTATGTGCCTGCGAGATTCTGTGAATCGATGTGTTCCTGAGCTTTATATGAAGTAGCTTTTGGTGAAATCGCTAGACTATACTAGGCTTAATCGAAATTATGTTTGAGTCCTATGGCGATGTCTGTTGCAGATAATGTCGTCGTTTGGATCATTTCACTCTCGCTCTGCTCGACGTAACCATGATGACAAACGAATCGCTGCTCTCGTCGCTAAGCAAATGGCGAAAGTCATACCACAAATCGTCAGTGAGCTGAATGAGAATGCTAGCAAGTCCTCGGAGGACTCCAGGACTGATACTCCAAAAACAGCTTTTAGCTTCAAGCAGTTCAAAGCCTGCGGTCCAAAAGAATTTACCGGCGAAGACGGGCCTACGGCCATGTTCCGATGGTTTGATTCAATTGAAGTCACCCTATGCCAGAGTGGCTGTCCGGAAAACCTACGCACTATTAACGCCACCGACGTCTTCCAATCCCGCGTTCTTGATTGGTGGACGGTCGAGAGAAACAAACAAGGGAACGATGCAGCTTTTGGGCTGACATGGGACGAGTTGAAGGACATCATGATGCAAGAGTTCTGCCCTCCCCATGAACTCCAAAAGTTAGAGGACGAATTCTGGCACATTAAGCAGGATGGCAGAGATAACGCTGGTTTAACTGCTCGCTTCAAGCAGTTGAGTATCATCTGCCCCGGTCAGGTTACTACCCCCGAGATTACGATCAAGAAGTATATCCGTGCTCTGCCGGATTGTGTTGCAGATTTTGTTCAGGCTGCAAAGACGACAACAATCTAGGAAACCTACCTGCTCGCCGCTGAGATTAACGATAAGCGAGTCAGGGCTGGTTATTTTGACAAAGCCTCCAAGAATCTGCATCAAGTCACCGCTGCTCCCACCGCTGAAACTACCGCCGCACCGCAATCTTCAAAGCTCTCATGCCGCAAGAGGAAGAACAACAACAGTTCCAGCAACAATAACTGTGCAGTTACTACCGCTCCACTTGTCGCAACCCCCGCCCCCTATCTGTCCCGGGAACGGGCGGCTGCGAGAATCAGTTTTGGTGGTATCGGTGTTTATTATTTTGGCAGCCGAAATTTCATCAGGACCGTAGTTAGGAAATATTTTATCAGAGTAAATACCACGCTTTTATAATATTAAACATATTGGGATAAAACCCAACTTTTCAATACAAACATTTTCATAGGGAAAATCCCTATTTTATTGAATAAAACATCTTCTTTTATTTAGGTAACTTTTATAGCCACTTTTTCCAAGCCTTCAGTGCTGTCCAGCTGGCTTCTAGTTGGCTTTCACATTTTGTTACCTGAAACGCGTTTAAAAACATTTTGTCAGTGGGAAATACTGGTGAGTGAATCCCAGTTTAATCAAGAAGAGTTTTATCAATTTTCACAGTTTTGAGAGTGATTACAATGTTTACATCTACACAATTACTCATTCAGTATCGTCAATCCTGACTGGTGGGTCATATTACACATTGGCTAACTCTTTGTCCAATGGTAACGTGTTCCACATTTTGTATACAAAACCCCAACATACCGGCAGTAATGAAGAACTACGAAGACTCAATCACTGCTTAACCGCATTGTAAAATATTTAAGGTTTTGTAAAAACAGTTTACAAAAAGGAGATTACTCACATTGCTGACTTATGGTTTCCTTTAATGGTTTCCTAGTGATTATCTATTAAATACACAAATGCACACGCGTTAGTATAATAACCCAATATTTACATTAGTAATACCCTCCCTGAGACGGCATTCCAACGACTACGTCGGGCAGAACCACGACAGCCGTTACGGAACCCTGGATCAATCGGGCAGCATATCTAATACGTAACCGGGGGTTATGATACTTACAACGAGGCAGAAATTCATTAATTAGGGGGTATTATGCCCGGAAATTACTTTGACTATATAGAAATTGAGAGAGAAAGAAAGATTTTGAGCGACGTAAACTGAAGGCTGATGCTCCATATTTATAGGTGACCTTTCGGCTTCCCTCGCAGCCCGTGTAAAACATAGCTAAAGGCTACGCGGCCCGCGTAATAGGCTGGGTAGGCCCTAGCCTGGCCCAGTCATTGAACTAGCTTTGCCACGAGCCCAACACGTGGCGGCACAGGGTTAAGCCTGGTGATCTATCTGTCGCGGCCCGCGTAAGAGGTAGCCAAGGGCTACGCGCCCCGCGACAGTCTTTTAACTTTTGTTTTTAATTAAATTTAATAAAAATAAAGGTATCCGGGGCCCGTTTGCGTATACGGGGTGTAGTTTAGGACATATTGGGACATTTTAAGGGTGTCGGAATATTTTAGAGGGTTGTTATACCACTCCAAACAGTACCTGCCCAACCGCAACCTCAACACCGCCAAGTAGCGGCGCCTGTGGTCAATGCACCTCCTGCCAAGCGTGCATACACTGGACCACACCCTCTCTGCCCTACTTGTACTTATCATCACCAGGTTGGTATCACATGTCGGTTCTGTGTTCATTGCAACATGTACGTTCACTTCACCGCGAACTGCCGTACAGGTCTACACCAAGCTCCAGCTCAAGGTCAAGCTCCTGCACCACAATCTCTCCTTCCTACTCCCCAGGGCCAACAAGCAACTCCTGTACCCGCTGCTCACGCTAGAGCTTGCTTCGCATGTGGTGATCCCAACCACTTTGCAAACATGTGCCCCAATAGGGTAGTGAAACAAGAGCCCCAGCAGCGGCCGCAACAACATCAACAGCAGCAGCAGCAGCAACAGCCAGCAGCCAGCGGACGTGCTTTCAACATCAACGCCCGCCAGGTTTAAGCAGACAACAATGTGGTTAATGGTACGTTGTCACACCCCGACTTTCCACGTGTCACCGGTAGGCCCGGTGGGGAGTATCGTGACGTAGTTGATATCATCATAGTCAAACAACACAATATTTAAATGCACAGCGGAAGCAAAAGATAAATATATTACAATCCGATTATAAAGTAATATCAAGTATTACAACGGAAAGCAAAGGATCCACAGGTGGATCTTAAAACATAAACATTGTTCAACAGACTTTAGACGCCTAGAACTTGCAAGATTCCTTATTAGCGCCCTGAGCTTCCAGCCAATTACGTTCAGTACCTGTCACTTAACCTTTTTGGAAAATACGTCTGTTTTCACTGGTAAGTACACTCAACTGACTCATTTGAAAAGAGTTTAAGAAAATTGATTTAGATGCACCAGGCACAAAATATTTTGACACTTTGATTAAAATGCACAAAGGCAAAATTAATCTTTTATAACTTGGGACAATTATATTTATAATCTTGTATACAGATTTACATGTTCGTTGTACGTTCAGGGCCCGATGTAGAAACCGGGTCAGATTAACAGACACGCCACAAGTATAGGCCCACAAGAGAGTGAGATACCGTTATTCCTTAAGCAACTGTCAGGTGTATGCCTACACCCCGTGCTTAAGACGTGGCCATTTTATAATACAATGATGTCAGGGATATCCGGGACATGGTCATTAACCCCTAAAGGCTTTTATTTCAAACAATACAGATTAAACCGGTTTACCTCAATAATTTAATCACAATCCGATTAAACATTCAATACCCGACCAAGCGGTATCATTATACCGTATCCCAAGCCCGTATAGGGAAAATAAGTTAAGAGTATTTACCTGAGCTAGCTCCTGTCTTAAATAGCAAGAATTTAATAACTCAGCCGTATTCACTTAAGTAAGCGTAGGTACCATTTACCGGAAGGCTCTAGTCTGGAATGATGGTATAATTAACCAATTAGAATGCTAACGGGTCTTTAATTAAGCCTAAGCTTAGACCGGTTAGTCTTACCGAAAGATACGGTTCAAACGCATGATTAAGCGAAGACCGGATATAATGTGATTTAGACCCGACAAGTTTGGAGACTTGCTTAATATAGGTATTTCATACACATTCTGGATTTTGAGCTAAAACCGATAAGGTTTGACCCGTTTAGGCTAATTTATGTAAACTAGTTACATAACCGAACCGAACGCGTAATAAGCGTAACGGGTATACATATGAGCCATTTACAGGTTTCCTAAGTTAATATGCTTCATATATGTTGTGACATCAGTAAGATGTCTTTTATTATGCCCGAAACGAATTTAAACACAAACTATGCTCCGTAGGGGTAGTTTGGTCACTTAAAAGGTTATAAAAGAGTTTAAGTATTTACCTGAGTTACAGGTCTGATGTAATCAGCAAAAATACTTATTTTACTACGTTATAACAGTAGGGTAAAGTATATATGTGAAATTTATCAGTTATAACCAAACTATGCACCGTAGGGGCATTTTGGTAATTTCACATAAGCCGTAAAGCTCAAAACCGAAGTCTGACTTAAACAACCTTTGCTTACTGTTAAAATATTATAATTTGCCTCAAATATCAGTAGGTATAAACCCTTGTATGTTTAAAATAGTCTTAGTACATACTATGCGTTAAAAACGCTTAAAAAGGCGATTAGAAGCCATTTCCGGGTTCGATACATAAAGATGATATTTTTATTATTCCAGAAGGCTTAAAATAATTTATTTATCATTTAAGATCAGTAGCAAAAGGTTTGGAGTCGATTAGATATGTAAAACTCATTTTATGGCCCGTAAGGGCAAAACCGACAATTACCGGATTAAGCCTACGACTATAAGTTATGCTCAGCCTAAAATTAATTAAAAATCTTCAAAAATCCCAAAATAATATATTACATCAGTGGGTAAAGATTTTGATATCAAAAAGTATGTTTAGATAGGCTATACGCTAATTACGCCGTTTAATTAACATAAAGCTTCTTAATTACGCTAATGAGCATAACTCTCAATCTACACCTCAAACTGATGTCAAACTTTGCATACAAGTTTATATATCAGTAACTAAGGTTTCTATACTTTTACATTTTCACAAATCACGTATTAAGGTGAAAAGGGCATAATGGTCAACATATGAGCAATTAACGGAATCATGCGTATTAATTGGTTAACTAATGAACCATGGTGTATAATCACAGAGGGTTATACTAGCATGTAACCTGGTCCAAATAGAGCTCTAAGGTATTTCTAAATCATACCAAAACGGGTCAGAACTGAAGTCAAAGCTTTGCGACTTTCGGTTCCGAACCGGGTCTAAACAGTAAATTGTCGGGTTGAACATGTTTAGACATGTTCTTACACTAATTACCAAGTTATATTAATGATCAAACAGGTTGTATGTGTTCTACATTGCTAATCATGCATAAATTAGAAACTAAGTATCGTGTTGACTTTTTATTAACAAGTTTGACCCGACATTTGACCTAGTTAGAGTGGGAATCAGGGGGAACCCCTTTAAGGGTTTATTACCCACATAATTACCAACTTATAACTACTTTCAATTCGACTAATCACTGAACCATTAGTGATTAATCGTTAAGTCAACCGTTAATTCCGACGGTTTGACTTTTAAGCTAAAACTAAGTAAAAACTTAACTAAGAAAGGTTAAGCAAACTTACAAGAGTCCTATGAACGACCAGAGATCACTTGAGAGAAGACTTGAGCTCCAGAAATGATCAGGAATGCAAGAGAAGGTGTGATCACAATGGTTGCACATTAGGGGCCTTTTATAGTGCTCAAGAACACATGGATCATTGACACACAATGCTACAAATGATGTTTGATCACTAACAAGTGTCCCTAAATGTCTAGGGGTTGTTTAGGGGTCAAGAAAGATGTGGAAAATCGGTTAAAAGTCGAATACAAAGGCAGACAAGAATCCAATAAAATCGCAACAGACTACCCCTCGCGTGGCGCAAAGACCCCCCCCCCCCCCAGGGGCCTCGCGTGGCGCGACGCCCTAACTGGCCAAATCTGAATTTTTTATTTTTGCGTTTTGATCCTTGGCTCTTCAAGACTTTGCTACGACATTATTTCTTGCACTTTGAACCCTCCAAATTGACTTATAAGGGCCTTAAGACATATACCCAATTTGTTTAGTCCTCGGTTAACTTTATCGTCACCCGAAAAGTCCTAAACTTCAACGTTGACGCTTTTAACCCTTCGCATACGAATTTGATCATAACTTTCTCATACGATAACGAAACTTTACGAAATTTATATCGTGCATTCTAGTGAGCATAATTAATCGTTACAAAGCTTCGGGTTTGCTAAAAGGTCACTCAGAGGTATAACTTAAACATGTTGACACATTTAACCCCTGTAGTTTGTAATCTCTCACTTTCTTTCATATTTAGCTTCGTATGATCCATGATTTATTCGTTTGAAGATATGAGCATCATTTAGGGTTAATGTAAAGTATATTTATTCTCTGTTGACATTTTGAACTCGTATTTTCACATACTTTCCATGTTTGTCAACTTTAGTCCTTCTAGAACGTTCTTTCACACGTTCAAACCTGTGACACGTGTCAACACATTATAGGACACGAATTTTCGGGGTGTTACATACGTTCCTTATGAATGGTATATATGCTTCGTGTTTATTTGATACTGGAGCAGATAACTGTTTTGTATCGTTTGAATTCGAAAAGTTCCTCAATCGTAAGCGCGCCCATCTCCCCTCGACGTTCGATGTTGAAGTTGCTACTGGAAGAACCCTCGCTGTCAATTCTGTTATACGTGATTGTACGCTTGAACTCAACAATCACGTCTTCCCTATCGACCTTATTCCAATGCAGCTCGGTAGTTTTGACATCATAGTAGGCATGGATTTTCTTCGCGAGAATCGTGCTGAAGTTGTTTGCTTCGATAAGATGATCCATTTCTCGCTCGCTAATAGTGATCAACTTTGTGTGTATGGCGAAACTCCTTCGAAAGGTCTCAAACTCATGTCATGTGTCCGCTCGAGCAAGTATCTCCGCAAGGAATACAGGGCTTTCTTGGCTAACATTGTAGTAGCGGAGAAGGAAAAGAAAGAGAAGGCAATAGACAAGGTGCCTGTGGTTCGTGATTTTCCTAGAGTCTTCCCCGATAATTTACCTGGTTTACCTCCCACTCGTGATATCGATTTCCGAATCGACCTCATTCCTAGAGCAAATCCTGTTGCTAAAGCGCCTTATCGTCTCGCTCCCTCTGAAATGCGCGAACTCTCGAGTCAGCTCCAAGAACTATTTGATAAAGGCTTCATTCACCCTAGCACCTCTCCTTGGGGCGCGCCTGTCCTTTTCGTCAAAAAGAAGGATGGATCATTCCGGATGTGCATCGACTACAGGGAATTGAATAAGCTTACTATCAAGAATCGCTATCCCTTGCCTCGAATCGATGATTTATTTGTTCAATTACAAGGTGCTACGTGTTTCTCGAAGATCGATCTACGCTCGGGCTATCACCAGCTACGAATTCAGAAGGAAGATATACCCAAAACCGCTTTTCGAACCCGCTATGGTCATTACGAGTTTGTTGTTATGCCTTTTGGTTTGACTAACGCCCCCACAGTCTTTGTGGATATAATGAATCACGTGTGCAAACCCTTTCTTGACCGCTTCGTCTTCGTGTTCATCGATGATATACTGATCTATTCCAAGTAAAAAACCGAACACTCGCAGCATCTACGTTTGGTTCTTGAGTTACTCCAGGGAAACCGTCTCTAATCCAAGTTCTCCAAGTGTGAATTTTGGCTTGAGGAGGTTCAATTCCCCGGTCACATCGTCAATAGTTAAGGAATTCATGTCGATCCTGCGAAGATCGAAGCAGTTAAGAGTTGGGTTACACCAAGGAACCCGTCCGAAGTTCGTTCTTTTCTCGGATTGGGGGGTTACTATCGCCGATTCATCGCTAACTTTTCAAAAATCGCTGTGCCGCTTACCTCGCTTACGCATAAGGACAAACCTTTTGTTTGGGGAACCAAACAGGAGGAGGCCTTTCAAACTCTCAAAGCTATGCTTTGCAATGCTCCCGTGCTCTCACTGCCCGACGGAAATGACGATTTCGTAGTCTACTGCGATGCCTCAATCCTTGGTCTTAACTGTGTTCTCATGCAACGAGACAAGGTTATCGCGTACGCCTCTCGACAGCTCAAGATCCATGAGAAGAATTATACAACCCACGACCTCGAGCTAGGTGCAATTATTTCTGCGTTAAAGATTTGGCGACACTACCTTTACGGTACCAAGTGTACGATCTTCACCGATCATAGGAGCATACAACATATCTTTGACCAAAAAGAACTGAATATGCACCAACGCCGATGGGTTGAACTCCTCAACGATTACGACTGTGAGATTCGTTACCATCCAGGCAAAGCAAACGTCGTTGCCGATGCTCTCAGTCGACGAAGCTATTTGCATAACGTTCGTAATTCTCAACCCAGTTTAATCTCGAAGCTCTCATCCGCGACGCCCAACATGCTTGTTTTACCGAACGTACTTTGAAGAAGGAAAGGATTCTTAACGACGACGCTCAATTGGAGAATAAACCGAATGGTATCTTCCATTATTTGAACCGAATTTGGATCCCCAAGCGTACCAACTTACGACAAATTCTGATGGACGAAGCCCACAAATATCGGTATTCTATTCATCCCGGTGCCGACAAGATCTACCAGGACATGCGCTACCAGGACTGGTGGCCGGGCATGAAGAAGGATATCGCTCTCTATGTTTCGAAGTGCCTGAATTGCTCGAAGGTCAAGGCTGAGCATCAACGCCCCTCTGGCTTACTCGTACAACCCGAGATCCCTATGTAGAAATGGGAGAGTATAGCTATGGACTTCATAACGAAACTTCCGCACACGCCATCAGGTCACGACAGCATCTGGGTTGTCGTTGACCGTTTGACTAAATCTGCTCATTTTCTGCCAATACGAGAAGACTTTAAGGTGGAAAAATTAGCCCGAATCTACACCGACGAAATCATCTGTCAACACGGGATGCCTCGTGACATCATCTCTGACCGCGATGGTCGGTTTACCTCGCGTCTTTGGAAACGTTTCAATCTGCTCTCGGTACTACTCTTAATCTAAGTATCGCTTTCCATCCCCAAACCAACGGTCAGACTGAAAGAACGATTCGTACCCTGGAAGACATGCTTCGCTCGTGTGTCATAGATTTCGGTGGTAATTGGGACACGCACTTACCTTTGGTCGAATTCTCGTACAATAACAGTTATCATTCTAGCATCCAAATGGCACTATTTGAGGCATTATACGGAAGGAAGTGTCGATCGCCTATTGTATGGCACGAGATCAGAGACGCGCAAATTACCGGTCCTGAGCTGTTGCAAGAAACGACTGACAAGATCCTCCAAATTCGAGACAATCTATTGAAAGCTTGGAGTCGTCAGAAAAGTTACGCCGATAGACGCCGCAAGCCCCTTGAATTTAACGTTGGCGATCATGTACTCCTAAAGCGTGCACCTTGGAAGGGGGTGATCAGATTCGGCAAGAAAGGAAAGCTCGCGCCTCGATATGTTGGACCCTTTAAATTTCTGTAAAGGATTGGAAATGTGGCCTATAGACTCGAACTACCGGAAGAACTTAGTAATGTCCACCCGACTTTCCACGTTTCAAACCTCAGGAAGTGCTTAGCCGACCAGGAATTACATGTCCTTCTTGAAGATTTACAAGTGGACGAAACATTACACTTCGTGGAAATGCCTGTCGAGATCATGGGCCGAGAAACCAAGGTGCTCAGACGCTCACGCATTCCCATTGTGAAGGTTCGCTGGGAAGGCAAACGCGGTGCCGAGTTCACCTGGGAACTCGAAAGTGACATGAAGGCGAAGTACCCGCAACTGTTTGTTACGCCTACTTTTTAAATTTCAGGACGAAATTTCCTAAAGTAGGGGAGGCTGTAACAACCCGCTTTTTGGAAAGTCAAAGTACAAGTCAAAGTCAAAGTCAAAGGAAGAAAAGATTGCTAATTGCGATCTGTCACTCCTTGCTTAACTACTGGCTGTGTTTCTTGACTTGTAATCGAATTCTATTAATTAATTGCTTTAGTTGTATTATGTGGAGTACTTGTTAATAATCGAGGTCTAATCACAGTTTATCGATAATTGACTTATCGCTAATCGCACCGCTATCGCATTTGCAAATCGAATTATATGTTCTGGATATTGCTTTACGTGTGTGTGCTATTATGTGTTACTTGTGCATGTTACGTTTATGTTGAGGTGATTAATCAAACGCAATCGCAATTCTATCGCAACGCAATCTAATCGCAAACGCTAAACGCAAGTTATTTATAGTGATTGTATGTTAGATATAGTAGTTAGGTTATTTGTGTAACTAATGGGTAATACTATCGCATCGCTCACTCGAAAAGCATCGCAACGCTCAACACGCAAAACGAAACGCCAAAATCCAACACGCCGGACCACTCGATCGAATGACCATTCGATCGAATGACCATTCGATCGAATGGTCATCCAAACGGATGACCATCCGATCGAAGTGCCATACGATCCGATCCAAGTGCCACTTTCCTCTTTTGGCAACCTATAAATACCCCCTGTCACATCACCAAAGTGATGTGGCAACTCTCTCTCGTTCGACCAGCGATCCAGCCCACTTTTCTCTCGATTTCTCGCGATTCTTGTAAGTTTTCAACTCAAATCTTGTACTTCTATGATCTACATGCACTTCTTCATCATTTTCATCTTTGAATCTTCACTTTTAACCATGAAATCAACGGATTTGAGGTGTTTTAGGATGATGTCATCATGGAGTTCTTATGAACTTCAAGTTTAGGAAGACCATCTGATCGAATGACAACCCTGCTGTGAACTTATTCTCACAAAGTGTCCTGCCAATCGGATCGCATCCGATCGAACGACCGTTCGATCGAATGACCGTTCGATCGAATGACCTGAAAGGTAGAGATACTTCTCTGTTTTCAAAATGCTACAGCGAAAACTTCAAAGTCACATCATACACAAACACATCCATCCCAAACGAATGGCAATCCGATCGAATGGCCATCCGAACGGATGACCATCCGAACGGATTGTCATTCGATCGAATGACCATCTGTTCAGACTGTCATCCGATCGGATGACCATTCGTCACTTGGTTCACTTTCACCGTTTTACGCGCCGCTCTTCGCTTATGATATCATTAACTGTTCAGGCTAATCGCTCTAGCGCTCCCTTCAATCCATTAACTTCCATCGCTGTGAGTATACTCGATCCCTTTTTGCTTTACGCACTTTTGGGTGTTACATACGTTACTTATTATAAATGACATCGATCACACAACGCAAACACTTTATACGCTGACCGTTAATGCATGTTATACGTGTTACTCGATGAATGCTCGTATGTTATGTTAACACAGTGATTGTTGCATGACGCCTTAGCAACGATAGTACTATAGTTTGGACTCAGCACCTGTCGTGGACAGGGGTTGTTAAGGTTATTTCTTCACGTATCGCAGTGGTGGTATGTGTTGCGCATTCTACAACTCGCAGTCATGTCTGTGCATATTTCATTGTCGATAACCCTACTAGCTTCACATTATACATGTTACATGCTGGTTATGCGTAAAGGCTTTCGAACTCTACTATTACTATTAAACTTGTATGCTCACATTTACACTATGTGTATTGACCTCTATTTTAACGTATGTGGCAGGTGATTGAATGCTTAGGATGCTGTGCTATCGCTTTTGTGGAAATCAAGTAAGAGAGTCTAGAAACAAAAACAATTTATTTATTTAAGTTGTCGGAACAATGAATTGCCTAGAGATATCTATGTCTCTAATAATTGAATTATTTGATGGGGTATGGTATGGGACATAATATTTAACTATCCTGTAATTTAGTTGTTATGGAATTTCTCTTGGACAATCTGTTTCGCTCAGTGTCTCGCCCCGATGTTTCCGTCATCGGTTGGGGTGTGACATATCCTAAGCTCTATCTAAACTCACCAACACCACCGGGCTATTCCCAAGTGGATTTGTGAGGTGTGTACTACATTCGTGGAATGGAGAGAAGAGAGTGGGCCGGGCTGGGCCGGACCGGACCGGGCCGGGCCAGGCTCTATATGAAAACACTTTTCAAAACTTGTAAGTTACAAAACTGGTTATGTATGTATGTTATTGCAAATTATGTCCTTTGTCTTCAATTATTACATTAATCATACCTAATGTTTACAAATACTAACATGTTATACCCTTTACCCCAAACCCAGTTAATTTTCTCAGTTAATCGTAGTCATGTGGGGCCCATGTAAGGACATTAATGTCTTCTCATGTATTTTGCGATGCTCTTCATTTTTCTAATAAAACTCACACCTGTAACTTTCTTTTTCAGCCGACAAAACTTTGAATCAGTCTGTTTTCAATGTCGCAATAACAATCATAACAATTTCAGCCAATTCGATTAAGAGATTAGTGGTACAATTTGAGCAATATACTCAGTTCTCGTCCAATTTTTATCCATGAAATCAGTTTGAAATCAATGATAGTTGTTTGAAAAACACAAACGATACACTGAAAATGTTCGAAATTCGTCGAATATCAACAGAAATCCAATCAATTTC
>CM060452.1:12555717-12578092 GCA_030545235.1 Helianthus tuberosus
AAATAAAAATAAGTACGTTGCAACGATGTAATCGGTATTAAATAAAACATTATATATGAAAAAAACAAAATTTGTTACATTGGTTGAAAACAAGAAAAACGAAAACCTACATTGGTTCCAGTAACACCAATAGTGGTACTGAATTTGTTCTGTCGGTATTGGTCTAATTCGTTTCGTAACTAGTACAATATTAGCAATCCGTATGCCTTGCGACACAAAAAGAAATATATTATTACAAACACAACTCGTATAGAACAAATTAAAAAAGTTCGTTCGATACTAAAGTAAGTTTGTTTATAAAAAAAATGTTTGATATAACACAAAAAATAAAGTCGTGTAACCAAAAAAATAAAATTTTATTTTACATCGACCGAAAACCATAATAAAGAAAATCAATACTGTTTCCGATTACTGACGATGTATGGTAAGAGTTGGTTTCGTTCATCTTGGTACCGATGCGACACTGACACTCGATATAGCCTCCGGTGCCAAATAAATACTTTATCTCGAATACAACCCGATTTTCATCAAAATTTATACTGAAACTTCGAGAAAAGAAAACTAAACAAAACCACGTATACATATTTTCTTTAATGAATGCGAGCTATAAGAAAAAAAAAACAGAATTAAGAAAATGTTAAATGGGTTCAAAGCGTATATTATATACCGGAGAATATCACATGTGATGCAGCGGGGAACATAGACACTGGTCAAATAATATAGCATGTTAATGTAGTTTTTATTTAAAAACTGTAGTAAAGTCATACTCAAATTAAAGAGGATAAAATGTTTGTTTTCATGATTTATCTATTGAAAAAATATCAATGTAAGAAAATGTTATGGTCATTTAAAAATCGTGTAGAAAGTTGGTTAAAAGTCAAGAATATGTTTTAAAGGATTGTACCATATGCTTTAAAAATTATACTAAACTTTTAAAACCATGTAAAATTATTTTTATGTTCTCTTTATATGTATTATAATATAGTATAGATTTATATAGGCGAAAATAAAATTTTAAAAGATACAATAATCTTAGTGTCATTTTTTAGTATCAAGTAAATATTATGACTTTTTTGAGACATGCAATGAGTACAATTTATTTCTCTTAATATTAATTAATTAATTTATATATTATTCACCCCGAATTTCACATCATTTACGTTCTTTATCAATGTGTGAGTCGAGATATTTGTTGCCAAGAGTCATTTTAGGTTTACAAAAAAACCACGTACATCTTGCATATCACAAACAAGGCGCAAAGCCATGGGCCTTTTGAGTTTAGTTTCCCTTAGCACGTGTCGTGCTATGGTATGTTATTGTGTCAATCTGACATCCATGATGTCCAATAGGTATGGGGCAAGCAAGAAGTCACGTCGATAGGACCTCACAAGGATCAAAACAAAAGCTTCGAACCCTCTAAGGTCGGTTGTTTTTACTTGTTCACGGGTAGTTCTATCATGTTGGGTTTGACAATGATCTTTCCATAGGTTCACCTATGGAAACCTTGTTACGACTTCTTCTTCCTCTAAATGATAAGTTTTAGTGGAATTCTTATGACGTCCCCGGAGGGAACCGCCCACATCTCCACGATCCTAACACTTCATCGAAATATTCAATCGTTAGCTAGCGAGAGGCAATGTGTACAATGGGCATGGATGTAGTCAATGCTAGCTGATTACTCCGACTTATAAGGAATTTATCGTTTTAGACCAATAATTACAATGATCTATCCTCATCACGATGAAATTTCGAAGATTTCCTGGGCCTGTCGGCCGAGGCTATATAATTGTTGAATACATCAGTGTAGCGCTGACATGGTGTGGTGTGCACGTAAAAGATGGTATATTTTTAGCCGTTTTATGCACTAGTTAAAGTTTTAATATTTATAAAAACACGATAAAATACTGTTATACTACACTTCACGTTGGGAAAGTGCACCCATTGTTTGCGTAATATAGTGATGGTAAGATACCGAGGTCGTCCAAGAATATAGCGAGTTTTAGTACCAAGTCTTCGTTAGCGTTTAGTCAAATCAATCAAAAGTAAATGGTTAAAAGACTTAAAATAAAAGCGGCTTAAAATAAAAATGAAGAGGTCAGTAAAAATATAATAGTCAACGAAAAGAAAAAAGGGTGTTTAGATCAACTTAACTCTTGATGCTTTGTTAACTAAATCTTACTAGGGGTTAAAAGGGCTCGATTGTCAGACGAGAAACTATTTGTCTTAATGCATAAAGGTGTGTAGTACCTGGGTCGGGATCCCAGCACACTCGACCATATCGTTTTGAATCCGCAAAGAAACACCACTCAAGGCCGGATCAAACCATAATGGTTCCGCCCAATCAGCGTGGAAAGTATATACCACTATGATTTAGTTGTAGTTAATTAAATATTTTAAGGGGGTTTTACTTGTCACTATGACTCCTTCGGTGAGTTGCTAATTCCCCTAAGGTAGTTACTTTTATAAATACTAAGTCCTTTACGCTTTGGTACCAACGCCACGTAATGGGAAGAGCTTACCAACCGCAAGTCCCATTCCAAAACCTTTAACCTCCTTACGGAGCATCAACATGTTTTGACTCTAAATAGACATTGAAAACATGAATGACCCAAGCTAATGGTGATGCAAGATTATTGGAAGATTTTAAGGGTTAAGCCGAAAGACTAATGACCCAAGCTAATTTTAACACTAATACTTCCTCACTTTCAATAAACTATTAATTAACCAAAGCCAACACACACACACACACACATCTTATTCACCCATGGTTTGCCTTAGTTAACTCCCCATCAAGGGGGTAAGTTTCCCCGAAACGCCATCAAGAAACTTAGCCAAGAATGGCTATGGACCTAGTTTTCATCAAACATGACAATATTATATTAACCATCAAAATTTTGATTACACTATGATTCTTGTGTTTTTTCTTAGTGATTACAATGATTAGAGATAGTGAGTAGAATAGAAATGTGTTGTGGAGTAGAGATGAATAAAGGAGCAAGTGAATATGGTAAAACTGGCCTTATATTTATAAGCTACTAGAGGCCCAGACACGGGCGTGCCTTCCAAGCATGCTCCATGTATGGCCATATGACCTGTTATAGCCAGTTAGCGAGGCACGGGCCGTGTATGCAGAAACAGGTTGTGGTCAACTCTTGTGGGTCTCTCGGATCTTGCAAATTTTCCAAAAGTCAACCCTTGTCGTTTAGAGCCAAGACACGGGACGTGCCATCATGGCATGTAGTGTGTTTGGGCTTCACTCTATGATCTTCTAGAGGTGCTAACAGTTTTTGGATCCAAGACATGGGGCGTGTATGTACAACTTTTCTTTATTTTTTTTTAGATTTTCGCTAGGGGTAAGCAAAAGGAAAAACCCGACCCGACCCAAGAATCGATCAAACATAAAATACAAAACCGATTCACTACCCTAAATATAGGGTCGGTTCCGGTCCATAGGTCCAAGTCGGGTTTCACCATGAAAAGAACCGAGAACTGACCCGACCCGATTTTATATGAAAAATTGGAACCGATCTAAATACCTAGGTACTTGGGTTCGGGTCGGATCGGGTATATTTTCGATTTGGTTCTCGGTTATTTTCGGTCCGGACCTAAACTTGCTCACCCCTAATTTTCGCTCGTTTTTTGCTTCCTTTGTTTAATTTGGGTTCTTTTTGTCATGAAAATAAATAAACAAAAAAGAAGCCTATTTTAATAATTTATTTAACAAAACTTAATAAAAAGTGGGTGTAAATTGATATAAAAATAGATGCACTTTTGTTTATATCAAGCGCATATGCGTCCCATAACATCTAAAGGAATCACAGACCCAATTATTGCCTCAAACCTCCGTGGTATAAAACACCCCTAGTCCCATAAGAAGCCGACCATGGAGGGATATCTTCACATAGCTAGTTAGCATGTTGAGGTCTCATTCATTAACGAATTTAACCAAACAAATCTCTGCACCAACTAAGAACGACTATGCCCCACCACCCATGGACTCAAGAAAGAGCTCATCATAGTCTTTCAAAAACTTTGATTTCTCATAAAGTGCCAATGGAGTCATAAACTTTGATTTCTCATAAGGTGCCAATGGAGTACTAAAAGTAACATCCACCAATCCTTAGTTGTCATTGTTTATGGTTGAGACAAAGATGGTGTTTGTACATCCTCGATCCCCCCAACTTTCATTCTATGTTAATAAAAAACTTCCTTGGAAAATACTTTAACAATTGTTCCTCTTTCATAAATTGAAGAATTTCACCTCTGTATAGAATACAAATGTTCCTGACTGTCTCTGGTAATCATTACTCCTATCCCAAAGGCCAACGTAATAGGACCGAAATCCTATGAGGTTATCCCATACTCATGTATACATAGTGACAGGCTTGCTTTAAGCACTCTAATTTCTTCAACATAACAATGCCAGAGGCACGACTTGCCAAATCTAGGGTAGGAGCGCATCGCTAACCGATGGGACGAGTAAACTAGTGCTCATTTAAATGCGAATCAGCCGACCCAAGCCAAAGTCCAACTACGAGCTTTTTAACTACAACTTAAATATACGAGAATGAAGCTGGAATTATCATGACCGGTGACACCATACTTGTCCTCCAATGGATCCTAGTTGAATATAACTAATAGAATGATGTTAAGTTAGTCTAAAACTATTTTTAAGTTAGTCTAAAACGATGTTAACTCAACATTTTCGTCTCATACCTGTTTGTAACCTTATTACGGACCTTTAGGAACCTTCTCCTAGTAAAAACCACAATTATTGAAGTCGCCGGAAAAGCACTGGAAAACTTCTTTTTGGTCAGAAACTCAACTTTTTGGCCGAAGAACTCAACATTTTCGTCCCAAACCTCTTTGTAACCTTATATCGGACCTTTAGGAACCTTTTTCTAGCCAACAAACGGTTTTCCGGCGACAGGAGACTAACGACGTTAGGGTTCTATTAGTCAGGGTCTATTGGAGGCCAATATGTTAATAGTTGAGATTATTAAAATCCAAATTTCCTATATAAATAAGGTATTTGGGTGGAGGAAGTCGTCTTGTTTTCCCAGATTTCTCTGGATGTTATATCAGTGCTAGATCAGCTTTCTCATTGTCGCGGGTTTTCCCCAAAATTCCTCAGAGTGCAGAGAACCATTCCAGTTGGCCACACATAATTCCATGTATCCTACTCTGAGCAGCCTGGTTGAGGTAATAATTTGGTTAGCTTGGCATACATCTTAAGGAAAGACACTCTAGGTACATTTTAATAGTCTCACATTAAAAAATTTAACATCGCTAGCTACACGTGGCTTATTTCAAGAAATAATATATGAAAGCATCTTTAAAGTATCGGGAGATCGACTTTGGATAAACTTCGCCTAATTGGGTTTTTTTTTTCAAGGAATATCTTTTGGGGGTGTTGTTTTTTGAATATTGGGGGACTAGATATATACTACAAGAAAATGTTTTAATGTTAGTCTCTATAGATACTCTATAGATATGTCGTTTCTATATCGTCTTCTATCTTTTAAGCAAGGCTATCATTCCTATAGGGTTAAAATAGTTTTTCTATTATCTATACTATATAATAAAATAAACCACTTTGTAGACACTTGTCATCATGTTAAGGCATCTCTTATAGATAATTATTATTTTAATTTAATTTTTTTAATTAATTATAGATAACCCTCTTATTAAATATTATTTAGTTTAATATCTTATGGATAATTATTATTTAGTTTTAATCTTCTCATTTATAATATTATTTAGAGAAAATTACGATTTTTCCCTTATGGTTATATCACTTTTACCCTTTTAGCCCAAAAAAGAATTTTTTAACATCTGAGTCCCCAACATTTTCTTTTCTAACCATTTTGGCCCCTAACACTAACCCCGTCCATTAAATGTTAGGGGGCAAAAGGATTTAAAAAAGACGTTAGGGGCCAAAAGGTTAGAAAAAAAGACGTTGAGGGCTTAGATGTTAAAAAATCATTTTTTAGGCTAAAAGGGTATAAGAGATATAACCACGGGGGCCAAAATCATAATTTTATTATTTGATGTAGAAAATTAGATTTATTCAATTCGTACAATACACAAGGTTTTTTAAGGATATATATATATATATATATATATATATATATATAGGACAAAGATCCGTTAGGAACCACCCCTTATTGCGAGAACCAGTGTGAACACAAACAGTAATTCCTAAAAAAATCTAAAAAACACCCAAATTTTTTTTTTATTTTTTTACTATTTTTTTGTGAAAAAATCGCTATATTTTGTTAATTAAAAAAATTTCAAAAAAAAAAAAATAAAAAAATTTTGAGTAACAGTTATCCATGCACATGTGCATATGTGTCGTTTCTTTGTCAAATTTCGTAATTCATTACAAATAATAGTCAATTGCACTTTCATTTACATTACTACGTGTAATACACTATTTTTTACATTACCAATGTTAGAAATGCACATGTGCATCTATATGTATCAACAGGAAATAAGGTGTTTTAGTACACTACTTTCTCTTTCATCTATCATTCCATCCATAATACACAAGCATGCACATGTGCATTTTTTGTCATTTCTTTGACAAATTCCGTAATTCATTACATATATTAGACAATTGCACTTTCATTTACACTACCATATGTAATACACTACTTTTTACATTACCAATATTAGAAATGCACATGTGCATTCATATGTATCAACATGAAATAAGGTGTTTTGGTACACCACTTTGAATACACTTTCCCTTTCATCTATCATACCATCCATAATACACTACCATTACCTCCTACCATCCATAATACAATACCATTACCTCCTACCATCCATAATACAATACCATTAACAATATTTTCACTTTATTACATGTATGTAAACACCATTTATACCATCCAATCAACATATTACATAAAAAATTGACAACTATAACCAAACCATCAACCACTAGATATAACTAACCAAAAAACATGTATATGGGTCTACTTCTCCATTCAAAATCACAAACTTTTTGTAACAAAACACGTTATATTATGGTTATACCTAATTATGCACATGTGCATTTTGAATATTGTTAATGTAAAAAGTAGTGTATTACTAATGGTATTGTAAATTAAAGTGCAATTGTCTATTCCTGATAACGTATTACCGAATTTGTTGAAGTAATGATACATATGCACATGTGCATGGATAACTCTTACTCGAAAAAAAAAGTTTTTTTTTTTTTTTTTTTTTTTATGGGAACGAAATATAGCGATTTTTTATTAAAAAATATTAAAAAAAATAAAAAAAAATTTTTGAGTGCTTTTTTGATTTTTTTTTAGATTTTATTTTGTGTTCACATTGGTTCTCGCGGTTCTCGCAATAAGGGTGGTTCTCGCATGAACCTTACCCTATATATATATATATATATATATATATATATATATATATTTATTTATTAAGTAGTACAGAAAATTAAATTTATTCAAACCGTGTAATACGCATATTTTTAAAGATGTAATTTTTTTATTATTTGGTATATAAAATTACTTTTATTCAACCCGTATAATAAATGAGGTTTTTTAAAGATGTATTATTTTATTACTTGGTAAACAATATTACATTTATTCAACTCGTGTAATACACGTGATTTTAAAGATATAACTTTTTATTTGGTATATAAAATTACATTTATTCAAGCTGTACAATATTGTTCTTATAGATATAACTTTTTATTATTTAATATATAAAATTATATTTATTCAACTCGTGCAATAAAGAAGGTTTTTAAAGATATATTTTTTTATTATTTAGTATATACAATTTATTTATTCAACCCGTGTAATACACGGGGTTATAACCTAGTTTTTTTTATAAATTAAAAACATTTTTTAGTTTCACTTTGTAGAGACGACTGTAAAACTATAAATCGTCTCTACAACTATAAATATCTTTTTATTCTTTTTCACTAGTGATGAAAATATAAGAAAATAAAAAAAATATTTTTATCCTACAGAATGACATGTCATCTCCACACAATTTAATGGGTAAAAGATGTACTTAATTTAAGAAGCAAAATTTTCCATAACTCTGCCAAAAATTTCCTCACACTTTGCCAACCTATGAAGACGATGTGAGATCCTTTAGGCAGTGTTTTAAAAACCGGTAAATATCGGCCGATTATACCGGTATTACCGTTTCCAGAAGTAAATCTTGTATGAAACACCCCGATAAAAAAGTGAAACGACATAAGGTTTGTACCGGCGGTAACATCCGGTATACCGGCTTGAAACGTAATACCGTTACCGACCCAAGGTTATTTTAGTTTGGGTTATTACTTATTTTTATTATATATGTTACTTATCTTACGTAATTTTATATATTATAATTATTCGTAACTAAAACTTCTTATTTAATATTGTATGAAACGAAAATAGTTATCCTCTAGTTGATGAGGATAACGATAATAGTGAATTTCATCTTTTATGCGATCATGAACTTGATGTATTCAGGGCATGTTTGGATGAGCTTTTTTCATTTCTTCTTATTGACATTTTAACATCCTTATCTCCTTTTTAGAAAAGTCACAACCAAGTGACTTTTTCATTTCTCATTTTCAATGCTTAAAAACTCATTTTCACCTTATTACCCAAACACCATTTCACAAAAAAACTTCTTTTCCAAAAAGCCAGTAAGTCATAAGGAGATAAAATAAGCTCATCCAAAAATGGCATCAACACTCAAATGGCTTAAACATATTGTATACTTACATTTAAAAGAGCTTGTTGGAAAATCGAATGACTTTCAGTTATCTTTTGGATTATTCTTTTTATTATGGATTAGCTTTTGAATTATCTTTTAGTATGTAATCATGCATTTTTGTATTAACTTTTGAGTTGATGTTGTAATTTATGAAATTAAGAGTTAACAAGTTAACCTGATTGAACCGCTCGGAACAACCTGATTCAATCAGTTAAACCATTTTTTAGTGTAATCCGATTTAATTTAAAAAACGGTTTTTAAAACATTGCCTTTAGGCCTAAAAAAGTAGTGCCCACGTATATATTTTCTTGTAGTAAGATGTCATATCATAAACGGTTTTTAAGAGCATTCACATCCAAGGAATTAAATTATGTGTGTGTTGTTTTTAAAATATAAAGAGTATAAAAAGTGGTTGTGAGTGGAGAAAAGAGAAAAATGTTACTATTCATCTGTATATTTGGGGGGACACTGTTCACCCTCTATAACTTTTTAATATATTTTGAAAGTGGTTGTGAGTGGAGGAGAGAGAAAATGTAATGATAAAGGTATAAAAAAATATTATTTAATTAAAAATGAGAGAGAAAATGTAGTGTTTTTTAGTGTAATTTAGGGTGAAAATATAATGGACTGGATGTGAATGCTCTAACCCACCTCAAATACATAATTCAAATTACCAACTTGGTTTAACCGAGTGGTTTATATCCATGTGTTGCGGCAACTCGGTTTTGAAAAGTTTATATCTAAACGTAAATAAAAATAAGTACGTTGCAACGATGTATCGGTATTAAATAAAACATTATATATGAAAAAAAAACAAAATATGTTACATTGGTTGAAAACAAGAAAAACGAAAACCTTCATTGGTTCCAGTAACACCAATAGTGGTACTGAATTTGTTCTGTCGGTATTGGTCTAATTCGTTTCGTTACTAGTACAATATTAGCAATCCGTATGCCTTGCGACACAAAAAGAAATATATTATTACGAACACAACTCGTATAGAACAAATTAAAAAAGTTCGTTCGATACTAAAGTAAGTTTGTTTATAAAAAATGTTTGATATAACACAAAAAATAAAGTCGTGTAACCAAAAAAATAAAATTTTATTTTACATCGACCGAAAACCATAATAAAGAAAATCAATACCGTTTCCGATTACTGACGATGTATGGTAAGAGTTGGTTCCGTTCATCTTGATACCGATGCGACACTGACACTCGATATAGCCTCCGGTACCAAATAAATACTCTATCTCGAATACAACCCGATTTTCATCAAAATTTATACTGAAACTTCGAAAAAAGAAAACTAAACAAAACCACATATACATATATTCTTTAAATGTAATGAATGCGAGCTATAAGAAAAAAAGCAGAATTAAGAAAATGTTAAATGGGTTCAAAGCGTATATTATATACCGGAGAATATCACATGTGATGCAGCGGGGAACATAGACAATGGTAAAATAATATAGCATGTTAATGTAGTTTTTATTTAAAAACTGTAGTAATGTCATACTCAAATTAAAGAGGATAAAATGTTTGTTTTCATGATTTATTTATTGAAAAAATATCAATGTATGAAAATGTTATGGTCATTTAAAAATCGTGTAGAAAGTTGGTTAAAAGTCAAGAATATGTTTTAAAGGATTGTACCATATGCTTTAAAAATTATACTAAACTTTTAAAACTATGTAAAATTATTTTTATGTTCTCTTTATATGTATTATAATATAGTATAGATTTATATAGGCGAAAATAAAATTTTTAAAAATATAATAATCTTAGTGTCATTTTTTAGTATCAAGTAAATATTATGACTTTTTTGAGACATGCAATGAGTACAATTTATTTCTCTTAATATTAATTAATTAATTAATTTATATATTATTCACCCCGAATTTTACATCTTTTACGTTCTTTATCAATGTGTGAGTCGAGATATTTGTTGCCAAGAGTCGTTTTAGGTTTACAAAAAAACCACGTACATCTTGCATATCACAAACAAGGCGCAATGCCATGGGCTTTGAGTTTAGTTTCCCTTAGCACGTGTCGTGCTATGGTATGTTATTGTGTCAATCTGACATCCATGATGTCCAATAGGTATGGGGCAAGCAAGAACTCACGTCGATAAGACCTCACAAGGATCAAAACAAAAGCTTCGAACCCTCTAAGGTCGGTTGTTTTTACTTGTTCACGGGTAGTTCTATCATGTTGGGTTCGACAATGATCATTCCATAGGTTCACCTATGGAAACCTTGTTACGACTTCTTCTTCCTCTAAATGATAAGGTTTAGTGGAATTCTTATGACGTCCCAGGAGGGAACCGCCCACATCTCCACAATCCTAACACTTCATCGGAATATTCAATCGTTAGCTAGCGAGAGGCAATGTGCACAATGGGCATGGATGTAGTCAATGCTAGCTGATTACTCCGACTTATAAGGAATTTATCGTTTTAGACCAATAATTACAATGATCTATCCTCATCACGATGAAATTTCGAAGATTTCCTGGGCCTGTCGGCCGAGGCTATATAATTGTTGAATACATCAGTGTAGCGCTGACATGGTGTGGTGTGCACGTAAAAGATGGTATATTTTTAGCCGTTTTATGCACTAGTTCAACTTTTAATATTTATAAAAACACGATAAAATACTGTTATACTACACTTCACGTTGGGAAAGTGCACCCATTGTTTGCGTAATATAGTGATGGTAAGATACCGAGGTCGTCCAATAATATAGCGAGTTTTAGTACCAAGTCTTCGTTAGCGTCTAGTCAAATCAATCAAAAGTAAATGGTTAAAAGACTTAAAATAAAAGCGGCTTAAAATAAAAATGAAGAGGTCAATCAAAATATAATAGTCAACGAAAAGAAAAAAGGGTGTTTAGATCAACTTAACTCTTGATGCTTTGTTAACTAAATCTTACTAGGGGTTAAAAGGGCTCGATTGTCAGACGAGAAACTATTTGTCTTAATGCATAAAGTTGTGCAGTACCTGGGTCGGGATCCCAGCACACTCGACCATATCGTTTTGAATCCGCAAAGAAACACCACTCAAGGCCGGATCAAACCATAATGGTACCGCCCAATCAGCGTGGAAAGTATATACCACTATGATTTAGTTGTAGTTAATTAAATATTTTAAGGGGGTTTTACTTGTCACTATGACTCCTTTGGTGAGTTGCTCATTCCCCTAAGGTAGTTACTTTTATAAATACTAATTGTCCTTTACGCTTTGGTACCAGCGCCACGTAATGGGAAGAGCTTACCAACCGCAAGTCTCATTCCAAAACCTTTAACCTCCTTACGGAGCATCAACATGTTTTGACTCTAAATAGACATTGAAAACATGAATGACCCAAGCTAATGGTGATGCAAGATTATTGGAAGATTTTAAGGGTTAAGCCGAAAGACTAATGACCCAAGCTAATTTTAACACTAAAACTTCCTCACTTTCAATAAACTATTAATTAACCAAAGCCAACACACACACACACACATACATCTTATTCACCCATGGTTTGCCTTAGTTAACTCCCCATCAAGGGGGTAAGTTTCCCCGAAACACCATCAAGAATGGCCGTGGACAAGATTATATTAATCATCAAAATTTTGATTACACTATGATTCTTGTGTTTTTTCTTAGTGATTACAATGATTAGAGATAGTGAGTAGAATTGAAATGTGTTGTGGAGTAGAGATGTATAAAGGAGCAAGTGAATATGGTAAAACTGGCCTTATATTTATAATCTGCTAGAAGCCCAGACACGGGGCGTGCCTTCCAAGCATGCTCCATGTATGGCCATATGACCTGTTATAGCTAGTTAGCGAGGCACGGGCCGTGTATGCAGAAACAGGTTGTGGTCAACTCTTGTGGGTCTCTCGGATCTTCCAAATTTTCCAAAAGTCAACCCTTGTCGTTTAGAGCCAAGACACGGGACGTGCCATCATGGCATGTAGTGTGTTTGGGCTTCACTCTATGATCTTCTAGAGGTGCTAACAGTTTTTGGATCCAAGACATGGGGCGTGTATGTACAACTTTTCTTTATTTTTTTTTAGATTTTCGCTAGGGGTGAGCAAAAGGAAAAACCCGACCCGACCCAAGAACCGATCAAACATAAAATACAGAACCGATTCACTACCCTAAATATAGGGTCGGTTCCGGTCCATAGGTCCAAGTCGGGTTTCACCATGAAAAGAACCGAGAACTGACTCGACCCGACCCGATTTTATATGAAAAATTGGAACCGATCTAAATACCTAGGTACTTGGGTTCCGGTCGGATCGGGTATATTTTTGATTTGGTTCTCGGTTATTTTTGGTCCGGACCTAAACTTGCTCACCCTTAATTTTCGCTCGTTTTTTGCTTCCTTTGTTTAATTTGGGTTCTTTTTGTCATGAAAATAAATAAACAAAAAAGAAGCCTATTTTAATAATTTCTTTAACAAAACTTAATAAAAAGTGGGTGTAAATTGATATAAAAATAGATGCACTTTTGTTTATATCAAGCGCATATGCGTCCCATAACATCTAAAGGAATCACAGAACCAATTATTGCCTCAAACCTCCGTGGTATAAAACACCCCTAGTCCCATAAGAAGCCGACCATGGAGGGATATCTTCACATAGCTAGTTAGCATGTTGAGGTCTCATTCATTAACGAATTTAACCAAACAAATCTCTCCACCAACTAAGAACGACTATGCCCCACCACCCATGGACTCAAGAAAGAGCTCATCATAGTCTTTCAAAAACTTTGATTTCTCATAAAGTGCCAATGGAGTCATAAACTTTGATTTCTCATAAGGTGCCAATGGAGTACTAAAAGTAACATCCACCAATCCTTAGAATCCTTAGTTGTCATTGTTTATGGTTGAGACAAAGATGGTGTTTGTACATCCTCGATCCCCCCAACTTTCATTCTATGTTAATAAAAAACTTCCTTGGAAAATACTTTAACAATTGTTCCTCTTTCATAAATTGAAGAATTCCACCTCTGTATAGAATACAAATGTTCCTGACTGTCTCTGGTAATCATTACTCCTATCCCAAAGGCCAACGTAATAGGACCGAAAGCCTATGAGGTTATCCCATACTCATGTATACATAGTGACAGGCTTGCTTTAAGCACTCTAATTTCTTCAACATAACAACGCCGGAGGCACGACTTGCCAAATCTAGGGTAGGAGCACATCGCTAACCGATGGGACGAGTAAACTAGTGCTCATTTAAAAGGCGAATCAGCCGACCCAAGCCAAAGTCCAACTACGAGCTTTTTAACTACAACTTAAATATACGAGAATGAAGCTGGAATTATCATGACCGGTGACACCATACTTGTCCTCCAATGGATCCTAGTTGAATATAACTAATAGAATGATGTTAAGTTAGTCTAAAACTATTTGTTAAGTTAGTCTAAAACGATGTTAACTCAACATTTTCGTCTCATACCTGTTTGTAACCTTATTACGGACCTTTAGGAACCTTCTCCTAGTAAAAACCACAATTATTGAAGTCGCCAGAAAATCACTGGAAAACTTCTTTTTGGTCAGAAACTCAACTTTTTGGCCGAAGAACTCAACATTTTCGTCCCAAACCTCTTTGTAACCTTATATCGGACCTTTAGGAACCTTTTTCTAGCCAATAAACGGTTTTCCGGCGACAGGAGACTAACGACGTTAGGGTTCTATTAGTCAGGGTCTATTGGAGGCCAATATGTTAATAGTTGAGATTATTAAAATCCAAAATTCCTATATAAATAAGGTATTTGGGTGGAGGAAGTCGTCTTGTTTTCCCAGATTTCTCTGGATGTGATATCAGTGCTAGATCAGCTTTCTCATTGTCGCGGGTTTTCCCCAAAATTCCTCAGAGTGCAGAGAACCATTCCAGTTGGCCACACCTAATTCCATGGATCCTACTCTAAGCAGCCTGATTGAGGTAATAATTTGGTTAGCTTGGCATACATCTTAAGGAAAGACACTCTAGGTAAATTTTAATAGTCTAAGACAGAAATCCTTCAAATGCATCAGTTATTGCTTGCTAACTTATCAAATTAAACATATCTAACACTTATACATGATTTCTAAGCTCTCATAAGAGTGTTAATTTTGATCCAACCAAAAATCATTTTAGGTAAAAACCAATTTTAATAAGAAATGCCAAAAGAAGGGCTTAACTTTCTTTCTTGGACCTTTATGCAAGCTTTTACCACTTTTTTTTTTCTTTTTGGTCCAAACATGATAGCTACTTCTATACATATATGTAACATCATATTTTATAGAACACAAGTCTCTAAGGTACATGTACAATGCCTTGCATGATTTTAACATATTTGATATTTTGAAAGTTTAGCGGGGATACATAAAATTACCAAAAAAAAAAAAAAAAAACACTTTTAATCGTGTAACCCATCATCCTTAACAAGCTCCATGGTCACCATCTTCAACTCCTGCGATTTCTTTACATTCAAGAAGAACTCAGTCATTACAGATTCATAAGATGGTAACTTCTCATAACCCGGAAAGTAATTAATATCAACCACAAGATACCCATCTTCTTTATCCGCTTTAATCATATCAAAATTAAAAAGATGCAATCCAAGAGCAAGTCTCAAGCCTCTAGCCACCTCATCAATAAACACCGGGTCAGGCATCTCTACACTCTCATTACTTCCCCCTTCATCACCCGAAATCACCGCACTCGATATCTTCGAAAAGCTCATAACTCCACCGGATTCCACTGCCAGTTTCTCCATGCTCTCTTTTGAAACATCCGGCAATGAACTCCTTTTCACACATTTAACATATTCACCCGCTACATAAACCTTAAACACGACCCCTCCATGGTTTACAAACTGTTGTAGCACCATGGGTGGGTCGAGTTCGAGCTTGTTGGTTAACCCTTCTTGGTTAAAGACAAGTGACATGTTATGTGCGTTGGCAGACCCGTCTGCAAGCAGCGGTTTCACCATCAATGGAAAGCGAAAATCGTTAGATTTTAATGATTCGACATCTTGGATAACAATTTGGGTTGGGATTTTGAGTTGTGGGATGTTGAGACTCGGTATGGGGTCGAGCATTGAGACGCGGTCGTGGAGGCGTTGGATGGAGGAGGGCGGGTCGATTATGGTGGCGTTAGGGTGGTTGATGGAGAAGTTTTGGAGGTTGAGGTCCCATTCTTGGCCGTAAAGTTTGTGTATTATGCAATCAAATGGTCCTTGATCGTTTAATGGTTTTGAAATGTCAATCGGGATGAATTGAATGCCTTGTTGTTTGGCATAGGTGATGAATGATTCCACCATGAAAGCTTCGATCTTTCTTGAGGGTAATGCATAACCCACTAGAAAAAGATTGGTTTTTTCTTCAAGTTCTGGCATTTTTTATCGTGTTTTTGGATAAACAGATGGAGATGATCAAATTTAAAGTCTAGTCTTATTTGTTTGATATATGCTCAAACAAATGTATGCCCACAAATAATATTGGGCGATATGTATTTGATGAATCAGTTATCGAAAACTGTAGGGATCTCCTTGATTTGGGATTCATAATGTACATTTATGAGTAAAAAATGAATTTATACAAATTAAAGAGAAATCACATAATAAGATCTCTTACAAGAGAAAGATAGTTATTTTTTTATTCTAACATATATTTTTATATCGGCCATAGAATTTTATTAATTAAGGCTTAGCAAGCAGGTAACCGTATGATACATCCAACAATAATAGACTATAAGACCGCCAAAACTAACTGAACAAAACAAACACCGCGCAAGGAACCAATTCATCAGTCTAGACCATTGAAATCCCGCCATTGAGCCCACATTAATGATAAATTCTTCGACCGGTACTTAACCCATAGGAACCCGAGAGATTTAATCTCTCCAATTGTTTAGAAATAGGGCATAAGTTAGTGGTCTATTGATTGGTATGGGGCTTATTGTTAAAATATCTTATATTTTCTTCATTATCACTTTTAAATGTCGTCTTGCTTGTGCTTCTCTAACCATTTGTTTTTATCTTGTTTGTTTGGACCGGTTTATGTGGGCTGGTATTGGTTTATGTGGGCTCGGTATTACTTTAGCTGGGTTGGTCCAAGAGATAGATCTTTGCTTTGGGCTTAAGGGTTTCGTGGCTGTTCAGTTATAAAGTGTGGCTGCCTTGGGATCCTCAGTGCACAACCTCTCACTTCTCCTTCTCGAATACTTTTTGCTCTTGATCTCCTTTCCCTCACACGTTCATTCGTGAGGTTTGATTGTTCATTGTTAACCTTTGGTCTGTATGTGTTCACCAGTCAATCTGTGATGACTGGTTGATTTCCTTGTACTGATTTGAGAAAGAAGTTTTGAATAAATTTGCACTTTATATTTGTTTGGTTGATTTGATCCCAGAAGTTCTGACATGGTATCAGAGCTCTGAGGTTAAATCGGTGCTCTGGTGTTCTTCTGCTGCACTCTCTGTTGCTTGTTTCTCCGAGTTTCAGTCCAAGGACGCTGATCAACGGTTGTTACGGTGGTTCTTGAAGTCTCGATGGTCCTGTGGTCCGCCGACTTTACTTTCTGGCTCCTTCTTGGTTGTGGTTGCTGTGCCGCCGTTGGAAGTACGAAACCCTAATTTCTAGGGTTTTCTCATCTGATCTTCTTGAAGAATTTCTCGTTGGTCCCTTTTAGGGCAAACCAACAGATCTGGTCTTCTGTCTTCTAATCAAGTTCTTATAACCCTAAGTGAAGGTTACAAGTCATGATCCGCTGGATATTGCACGCACCCACTGTGAGATCGTTCTATCCTTCTTTTTTTTACTGTCTTGCATCATAATTGTTGAGTCTAGGCATCTTGATACCGGGTTTTAGGTGAGACCGGTTTGATCTTGGGATACAGAGAGGGTCCACTCTGTTGCATTTTTTTTGTTTCATTGTGTTAAAAGCTCCCTGAATATTGTCTTCGGAGGCACCTTTTGAGTGATGAACCTCTGATCGGACCTCTGTTCAGGCTTCGCTATTTCTTACCCTGACCAATTTTTTGATTCTGCTTGTGTGTTTTTGTTCTTGTCAAACTGATCTGTTGCTATTACTGCGTCTGTGCTGAGCATACTACTTGCTTTTTCTGTGATTATCTGATTTATTGTGATTTCTTGCTAAAATGCCTGACAAAGATGATCAAGGTGAATCCTCTGTTACTTTGGTTAGTAAATTTGATGCAAGTGATCCGTTATATCTTCATGCCAGTGACTCTAGTAGTCTCACTATTGTCAATATCAAACTGAAAGGAACTAAAAACTATGTGGTTTGGTGAAATGCTATGAAACTTGCTTTAACTGCTAAGAATAAGTTAGGGTTTATTAATGGTACTTGTACCAAATCAACTAAAGATGATGTTCTTGCAAGTCAATGGGATAGATGCAATTCAGTTGTTTTAACTTGGATCATCAATTCTAATTCTAAAGAACTATATGTTGCTCAAGTTTATTCGAGGCTTGCTAGTGAAGTTTGGAGTGATTTAAAAGACACCTATGACAGGGTTGATGGGTCGGTTGTGTTTGGGTTATACCAAAACATTAATTCAGTAAGTCAAAATGGGGCTAGTGTGTCCGAATATTATCATAAACTCAACACTATGTGGAAACAATTTGATGCCATGGTTCAGTTACCTTCTTGTACTTGTGATGCTTCTATTAAATACAATGAATTCAGTCAACTAATCAAACTTATGTAGTTCTTGATGGGATTAGATGACATTTATCAACCTGTTAGGACAAACTTGTTAACCAGGGATCCTTTACCTACTGTTAAAACTGCTTTTTCCATTATTTCTAAAGAAGAATCACACAGAGATTCAAATAAATCCTCAAAGATACCAAATGTTGGTTTTGTTGCAAAAGCAACACAATATAATGATAATAAAAACGCTTTAACAAAGGTCCTAATCCCAACCTAAAATGTACCCACTGTAATAAGATTGGTCATGTGATTGAAAAACGTTTTGAACTTCATGGTTATCCCTCAAATTACAGAAATAAACCAAGCCAAAACAGTTCTCAGTGGTCAAAACCAAATGTTTCTGCTAATAATTCTGTTGCTAATAGTGTGAATGATCAATCTGCTAGTACCTCTTTGAATGCTTTAACTGCTGATCATTTTTCCAAGCTGCTAGGTCTACTAAATGAAAATAAGTTGGAAGACTTTACACAAGTCTAACATGAGTGGTAAGTGTTTTAATGCCTTCTCTTTTCTAGAATCTTATAAAAACGTCCATTGTTTTAACTCTAGTTTCTTTCATCAAAATAGACTAAAATTGTGACAACCCTAACTTTCAAGGTCAGTATCTCTTCGTCACGTGATCTTGTTTCTCGTTATTTCTCTTCCGTATTATGTGTTTGAGTAAATTTGTGTAAGTGTGTAAATTGTGCCCGAATCCTGTGTCGTGTATATGATTGGGCTACGTCCTCGTGTTTTTATTAAAATGGTCGTTTTAATTGGGCCGCACCCCAATTCTTGGAAGCCCAAAGCCAATCAATTACTATATGTTGCTACGGAAGCCCAAGTCCATCAATATAGTCCATCAATACATGTTGTTTGTGGGCTTGGCCCAGTTCAGTCAAGATGTCCACCGCCCCAACCTTACAATTGTATATGAATACGTAATATTGATAAAGTTAGATTAAACTTATATCACAAGTCATAAACCCTAAGGCTTTCCCCTCTGATCGCACGGCTTCAGTAGAGACCCCCCCTTTCGCATAATAGCATCCTGTTATCAAGAATTTTGGTTAGTAATTAATATCTTAATTCCTTCTTTATGTGTATGTGTGTTGAAATTATGTGTTATTAGTTTGTATACTTTGATGAAGTAAAATACCATGTAGGGTAAAGAAATGATTATGATTATAGCTGTTATTATGTGTTCGTAGTAAAGAAACTGATGATAGGTTAATGCATGAATAAAGACTATTAGGTGATGTCTTGAAATTATGTGTTATACAATCCGTGTTAATGATGAATTGAAGACTCCACTAATGATATTTAAGTTAGTTTTAAAGAATGTTTGTAAGATATGAGGTTCATGCAATTGCAACATAATATGAATATAATTACTAAACAATAGGTTGAATGCATCATACAATATCACATGGGCGGATTAGTTGAGTGGGCCGCACATGGTGCTCTACAAATTGTCAGAATCTACTTGTTTTGTTGAATCATAATCGGTGGTCAACACCTATGTATGAATTTAGATAAGGTTATGAGAATTAATAAAGGCTATGTATGTGGATCGAATAGGGTTGGCTAGGTTATAATGGTGTTACTCGACTGAACTGTTTCTTGATTTAAGGGCATGTTTGGCTAAGCTTTTCAAAACAACTTATTGACTTATTGGATTTTTGGAAAAGTCAGTATGGAGTGACTTATTGACTTATTAGCTTTTCCCTCTCACATACACCCTCATTGCCAAACATCATTTTGAAGCCTATGACTTTTCAAAAAGCCAATAAGTCAATAAGTTGTTTCAAAAAGCTTAGCCAAACATGCCCTAAGGCATCCTATAATTGTTGATAATTTCGATATTATGATAGTGATCGGGATGATTATAACAAACTGTTGTGTACGTGATTGGGAATTAACGTGTTATATATGATTTCTGAATATATATAATGAGGAATTTGTTAAGAGTTATGAACTGATGATTAACGACTTTGTACGATAACATGGTTATAAATGAGATGATGAACCAAATTAACTTTGTTGAGAAGTAGGGGTATTTTGTTAAGTGTTTTGGGTTGGGTTTGGATTAAATGGTTGGGTCGAATTGTTTTGTGAGTAGTTGCAATGTGTTGGGTAATATTTGTGATTTATGCGTGGAACAATGTAGATGACATGAATTGATAAATGCCTTTGTGGGACATGGACACTGTTGATTGACTGATACCACTTGCACAATCTGTTTAATACTAGTGCACTATTTGATGATTACATGTGAAACAATACGCACTAAACTTGTATGCGAACTAACTGTTATGTGCAACTATCATAGGATTCGATTGATCTTTTCTGTTTAACGTATAATTAATCTTTCCGAGCAAACCTAAGGTGAGTTCACTGCTCTTTTCCAAGCATGCATCCCGGGAAGGGATATCGGGTAACGTTCCAGGGAGGAATGCAGGTTAATGGGATGTTGGTTATTACTCAGTTTCTATCATATAAGACCCCTTACATCTACCGATTGTTGCCGGTAAGGCAACGAGGTATTTAGTTGATAGCGCTATTAGGTTTGGCACCCTTACACCGGGCCGGAATGGACGACCGTGAACTATTTACCTTGACCACTTGACCACTACTATTTGACTTTTGTGATTTCGTAATCCTGTAATACCTTCTGTTCTGCTATTTGAACGTGGGGGAAACTTCTAGCGCAAGTTAAGAGGCGCTGAGATAAGCATGCAAATTGCCTTATTATTATGGGTGCACACATAATAATAACGTGAGGTGCATGTAAGTCCCAGTGAGGCTTAACCAGTGTGAGAAGGGTTCCGCCCTATTGTGTGTGAACTTGGTAGTTGTAGACCTTAACGTGATACTTGACTTGTACCTCATCTCGACACCTAAATTTGTTCTCTCTCCATATATAGAATCATGAGTGGACGAGGACACGGACGTGGCAACATCAACATGACCCAAGCTGAGCTGACAAACTTAATCAACACACGTGTGGCTGAGGCTTTGGCAGCCTACCAAGCCGGTACGAAATGTGCCAAACACTCTTTAATCTTGTGTCGCGTACACGACTCTTACCCCTGTAGTGTGTTTTCTTTCGTCCAATAGGTCAGCAAAACCAAAACAATCCACCTACTTGTACGTTTAAGGTGTTTATGGATTATAAGCCACAGACCTTCCATGGGACTAAAGGAGCCGTAGGACTCCTGCGATGGTTTGAGAAGGCAGAGTCGGTAATTGCTATGTGTAACTGTCCTGCCGGGGACAGGGTGAAGTATGCTATGGGCACACTCAAAGATGGTGCCCTGACATGGTGGAATGCCCAGGTTCAGCTGTTGGGTATTGAGGCGGCGAACGCCACTACTTGGGACGACTTTAAGGAATTGATCAGGGAGGAGTATTGTCCTCGCGATGAGATCCAGAAATTGGAGAACGAGTATTATGACCTGAAAATGGTGGGATCTGAGATTGAAGCATACGTGAAGCGGTCGTATGAGTTGGCTGACATGTGCTCGAATTTGTCCCGACCTATGTCTCGAAGAATTGAGTTGTTTATCAAGGGATTACCTCCACGAGTGAAGGGTTTGGTTACTGCAGCAAATCTCAACAATTTGACACAGATTGTCTGTTTGGCTCACAAGATCGTTGATCAGGAGGTGGAGAGTAATTCACTACCACCACGTGTTTCTGCTACTGCTACTACTGCCGCTACTACAGCCACTACCCCCGCCACTGACAACAAGTGTAAGTGGAACGATGTGGACAAGGCGTCCAATTCGGTGCAGTCACAGAAAAGACCAAACACCGGCAGCAATCGTAGTTTCAGCCAGACGTCTTCGGTGAATCAGAATCAGGGCTCTTATGTTGGGAAGAAACCACAGTGCAACAAGTGTGGCTATCATCATTATGGGCAGTGCGTC
>CM060452.1:12578292-12680347 GCA_030545235.1 Helianthus tuberosus
TAGAAAGTTGGTTAAAAGTCAAGAATATGTTTTAAAGGATTGTACCATATGCTTTAAAAATTATACTAAACTTTTAAAACTATGTAAAATTATTTTTATGTTCTCTTTATATGTATTATAATATAGTATAGATTTATATAGGCGAAAATAAAATTTTTAAAAATATAATAATCTTAGTGTCATTTTTTAGTATCAAGTAAATATTATGACTTTTTTGAGACATGCAATGAGTACAATTTATTTCTCTTAATATTAATTAATTAATTAATTTATATATTATTCACCCCGAATTTTACATCTTTTACGTTCTTTATCAATGTGTGAGTCGAGATATTTGTTGCCAAGAGTCGTTTTAGGTTTACAAAAAAACCACGTACATCTTGCATATCACAAACAAGGCGCAATGCCATGGGCTTTGAGTTTAGTTTCCCTTAGCACGTGTCGTGCTATGGTATGTTATTGTGTCAATCTGACATCCATGATGTCCAATAGGTATGGGGCAAGCAAGAACTCACGTCGATAAGACCTCACAAGGATCAAAACAAAAGCTTCGAACCCTCTAAGGTCGGTTGTTTTTACTTGTTCACGGGTAGTTCTATCATGTTGGGTTCGACAATGATCATTCCATAGGTTCACCTATGGAAACCTTGTTACGACTTCTTCTTCCTCTAAATGATAAGGTTTAGTGGAATTCTTATGACGTCCCAGGAGGGAACCGCCCACATCTCCACAATCCTAACACTTCATCGGAATATTCAATCGTTAGCTAGCGAGAGGCAATGTGCACAATGGGCATGGATGTAGTCAATGCTAGCTGATTACTCCGACTTATAAGGAATTTATCGTTTTAGACCAATAATTACAATGATCTATCCTCATCACGATGAAATTTCGAAGATTTCCTGGGCCTGTCGGCCGAGGCTATATAATTGTTGAATACATCAGTGTAGCGCTGACATGGTGTGGTGTGCACGTAAAAGATGGTATATTTTTAGCCGTTTTATGCACTAGTTCAACTTTTAATATTTATAAAAACACGATAAAATACTGTTATACTACACTTCACGTTGGGAAAGTGCACCCATTGTTTGCGTAATATAGTGATGGTAAGATACCGAGGTCGTCCAATAATATAGCGAGTTTTAGTACCAAGTCTTCGTTAGCGTCTAGTCAAATCAATCAAAAGTAAATGGTTAAAAGACTTAAAATAAAAGCGGCTTAAAATAAAAATGAAGAGGTCAATCAAAATATAATAGTCAACGAAAAGAAAAAAGGGTGTTTAGATCAACTTAACTCTTGATGCTTTGTTAACTAAATCTTACTAGGGGTTAAAAGGGCTCGATTGTCAGACGAGAAACTATTTGTCTTAATGCATAAAGTTGTGCAGTACCTGGGTCGGGATCCCAGCACACTCGACCATATCGTTTTGAATCCGCAAAGAAACACCACTCAAGGCCGGATCAAACCATAATGGTACCGCCCAATCAGCGTGGAAAGTATATACCACTATGATTTAGTTGTAGTTAATTAAATATTTTAAGGGGGTTTTACTTGTCACTATGACTCCTTTGGTGAGTTGCTCATTCCCCTAAGGTAGTTACTTTTATAAATACTAATTGTCCTTTACGCTTTGGTACCAGCGCCACGTAATGGGAAGAGCTTACCAACCGCAAGTCTCATTCCAAAACCTTTAACCTCCTTACGGAGCATCAACATGTTTTGACTCTAAATAGACATTGAAAACATGAATGACCCAAGCTAATGGTGATGCAAGATTATTGGAAGATTTTAAGGGTTAAGCCGAAAGACTAATGACCCAAGCTAATTTTAACACTAAAACTTCCTCACTTTCAATAAACTATTAATTAACCAAAGCCAACACACACACACACACATACATCTTATTCACCCATGGTTTGCCTTAGTTAACTCCCCATCAAGGGGGTAAGTTTCCCCGAAACACCATCAAGAATGGCCGTGGACAAGATTATATTAATCATCAAAATTTTGATTACACTATGATTCTTGTGTTTTTTCTTAGTGATTACAATGATTAGAGATAGTGAGTAGAATTGAAATGTGTTGTGGAGTAGAGATGTATAAAGGAGCAAGTGAATATGGTAAAACTGGCCTTATATTTATAATCTGCTAGAAGCCCAGACACGGGGCGTGCCTTCCAAGCATGCTCCATGTATGGCCATATGACCTGTTATAGCTAGTTAGCGAGGCACGGGCCGTGTATGCAGAAACAGGTTGTGGTCAACTCTTGTGGGTCTCTCGGATCTTCCAAATTTTCCAAAAGTCAACCCTTGTCGTTTAGAGCCAAGACACGGGACGTGCCATCATGGCATGTAGTGTGTTTGGGCTTCACTCTATGATCTTCTAGAGGTGCTAACAGTTTTTGGATCCAAGACATGGGGCGTGTATGTACAACTTTTCTTTATTTTTTTTTAGATTTTCGCTAGGGGTGAGCAAAAGGAAAAACCCGACCCGACCCAAGAACCGATCAAACATAAAATACAGAACCGATTCACTACCCTAAATATAGGGTCGGTTCCGGTCCATAGGTCCAAGTCGGGTTTCACCATGAAAAGAACCGAGAACTGACTCGACCCGACCCGATTTTATATGAAAAATTGGAACCGATCTAAATACCTAGGTACTTGGGTTCCGGTCGGATCGGGTATATTTTTGATTTGGTTCTCGGTTATTTTTGGTCCGGACCTAAACTTGCTCACCCTTAATTTTCGCTCGTTTTTTGCTTCCTTTGTTTAATTTGGGTTCTTTTTGTCATGAAAATAAATAAACAAAAAAGAAGCCTATTTTAATAATTTCTTTAACAAAACTTAATAAAAAGTGGGTGTAAATTGATATAAAAATAGATGCACTTTTGTTTATATCAAGCGCATATGCGTCCCATAACATCTAAAGGAATCACAGAACCAATTATTGCCTCAAACCTCCGTGGTATAAAACACCCCTAGTCCCATAAGAAGCCGACCATGGAGGGATATCTTCACATAGCTAGTTAGCATGTTGAGGTCTCATTCATTAACGAATTTAACCAAACAAATCTCTCCACCAACTAAGAACGACTATGCCCCACCACCCATGGACTCAAGAAAGAGCTCATCATAGTCTTTCAAAAACTTTGATTTCTCATAAAGTGCCAATGGAGTCATAAACTTTGATTTCTCATAAGGTGCCAATGGAGTACTAAAAGTAACATCCACCAATCCTTAGAATCCTTAGTTGTCATTGTTTATGGTTGAGACAAAGATGGTGTTTGTACATCCTCGATCCCCCCAACTTTCATTCTATGTTAATAAAAAACTTCCTTGGAAAATACTTTAACAATTGTTCCTCTTTCATAAATTGAAGAATTCCACCTCTGTATAGAATACAAATGTTCCTGACTGTCTCTGGTAATCATTACTCCTATCCCAAAGGCCAACGTAATAGGACCGAAAGCCTATGAGGTTATCCCATACTCATGTATACATAGTGACAGGCTTGCTTTAAGCACTCTAATTTCTTCAACATAACAACGCCGGAGGCACGACTTGCCAAATCTAGGGTAGGAGCACATCGCTAACCGATGGGACGAGTAAACTAGTGCTCATTTAAAAGGCGAATCAGCCGACCCAAGCCAAAGTCCAACTACGAGCTTTTTAACTACAACTTAAATATACGAGAATGAAGCTGGAATTATCATGACCGGTGACACCATACTTGTCCTCCAATGGATCCTAGTTGAATATAACTAATAGAATGATGTTAAGTTAGTCTAAAACTATTTGTTAAGTTAGTCTAAAACGATGTTAACTCAACATTTTCGTCTCATACCTGTTTGTAACCTTATTACGGACCTTTAGGAACCTTCTCCTAGTAAAAACCACAATTATTGAAGTCGCCAGAAAATCACTGGAAAACTTCTTTTTGGTCAGAAACTCAACTTTTTGGCCGAAGAACTCAACATTTTCGTCCCAAACCTCTTTGTAACCTTATATCGGACCTTTAGGAACCTTTTTCTAGCCAATAAACGGTTTTCCGGCGACAGGAGACTAACGACGTTAGGGTTCTATTAGTCAGGGTCTATTGGAGGCCAATATGTTAATAGTTGAGATTATTAAAATCCAAAATTCCTATATAAATAAGGTATTTGGGTGGAGGAAGTCGTCTTGTTTTCCCAGATTTCTCTGGATGTGATATCAGTGCTAGATCAGCTTTCTCATTGTCGCGGGTTTTCCCCAAAATTCCTCAGAGTGCAGAGAACCATTCCAGTTGGCCACACCTAATTCCATGGATCCTACTCTAAGCAGCCTGATTGAGGTAATAATTTGGTTAGCTTGGCATACATCTTAAGGAAAGACACTCTAGGTAAATTTTAATAGTCTAAGACAGAAATCCTTCAAATGCATCAGTTATTGCTTGCTAACTTATCAAATTAAACATATCTAACACTTATACATGATTTCTAAGCTCTCATAAGAGTGTTAATTTTGATCCAACCAAAAATCATTTTAGGTAAAAACCAATTTTAATAAGAAATGCCAAAAGAAGGGCTTAACTTTCTTTCTTGGACCTTTATGCAAGCTTTTACCACTTTTTTTTTTCTTTTTGGTCCAAACATGATAGCTACTTCTATACATATATGTAACATCATATTTTATAGAACACAAGTCTCTAAGGTACATGTACAATGCCTTGCATGATTTTAACATATTTGATATTTTGAAAGTTTAGCGGGGATACATAAAATTACCAAAAAAAAAAAAAAAAAACACTTTTAATCGTGTAACCCATCATCCTTAACAAGCTCCATGGTCACCATCTTCAACTCCTGCGATTTCTTTACATTCAAGAAGAACTCAGTCATTACAGATTCATAAGATGGTAACTTCTCATAACCCGGAAAGTAATTAATATCAACCACAAGATACCCATCTTCTTTATCCGCTTTAATCATATCAAAATTAAAAAGATGCAATCCAAGAGCAAGTCTCAAGCCTCTAGCCACCTCATCAATAAACACCGGGTCAGGCATCTCTACACTCTCATTACTTCCCCCTTCATCACCCGAAATCACCGCACTCGATATCTTCGAAAAGCTCATAACTCCACCGGATTCCACTGCCAGTTTCTCCATGCTCTCTTTTGAAACATCCGGCAATGAACTCCTTTTCACACATTTAACATATTCACCCGCTACATAAACCTTAAACACGACCCCTCCATGGTTTACAAACTGTTGTAGCACCATGGGTGGGTCGAGTTCGAGCTTGTTGGTTAACCCTTCTTGGTTAAAGACAAGTGACATGTTATGTGCGTTGGCAGACCCGTCTGCAAGCAGCGGTTTCACCATCAATGGAAAGCGAAAATCGTTAGATTTTAATGATTCGACATCTTGGATAACAATTTGGGTTGGGATTTTGAGTTGTGGGATGTTGAGACTCGGTATGGGGTCGAGCATTGAGACGCGGTCGTGGAGGCGTTGGATGGAGGAGGGCGGGTCGATTATGGTGGCGTTAGGGTGGTTGATGGAGAAGTTTTGGAGGTTGAGGTCCCATTCTTGGCCGTAAAGTTTGTGTATTATGCAATCAAATGGTCCTTGATCGTTTAATGGTTTTGAAATGTCAATCGGGATGAATTGAATGCCTTGTTGTTTGGCATAGGTGATGAATGATTCCACCATGAAAGCTTCGATCTTTCTTGAGGGTAATGCATAACCCACTAGAAAAAGATTGGTTTTTTCTTCAAGTTCTGGCATTTTTTATCGTGTTTTTGGATAAACAGATGGAGATGATCAAATTTAAAGTCTAGTCTTATTTGTTTGATATATGCTCAAACAAATGTATGCCCACAAATAATATTGGGCGATATGTATTTGATGAATCAGTTATCGAAAACTGTAGGGATCTCCTTGATTTGGGATTCATAATGTACATTTATGAGTAAAAAATGAATTTATACAAATTAAAGAGAAATCACATAATAAGATCTCTTACAAGAGAAAGATAGTTATTTTTTTATTCTAACATATATTTTTATATCGGCCATAGAATTTTATTAATTAAGGCTTAGCAAGCAGGTAACCGTATGATACATCCAACAATAATAGACTATAAGACCGCCAAAACTAACTGAACAAAACAAACACCGCGCAAGGAACCAATTCATCAGTCTAGACCATTGAAATCCCGCCATTGAGCCCACATTAATGATAAATTCTTCGACCGGTACTTAACCCATAGGAACCCGAGAGATTTAATCTCTCCAATTGTTTAGAAATAGGGCATAAGTTAGTGGTCTATTGATTGGTATGGGGCTTATTGTTAAAATATCTTATATTTTCTTCATTATCACTTTTAAATGTCGTCTTGCTTGTGCTTCTCTAACCATTTGTTTTTATCTTGTTTGTTTGGACCGGTTTATGTGGGCTGGTATTGGTTTATGTGGGCTCGGTATTACTTTAGCTGGGTTGGTCCAAGAGATAGATCTTTGCTTTGGGCTTAAGGGTTTCGTGGCTGTTCAGTTATAAAGTGTGGCTGCCTTGGGATCCTCAGTGCACAACCTCTCACTTCTCCTTCTCGAATACTTTTTGCTCTTGATCTCCTTTCCCTCACACGTTCATTCGTGAGGTTTGATTGTTCATTGTTAACCTTTGGTCTGTATGTGTTCACCAGTCAATCTGTGATGACTGGTTGATTTCCTTGTACTGATTTGAGAAAGAAGTTTTGAATAAATTTGCACTTTATATTTGTTTGGTTGATTTGATCCCAGAAGTTCTGACATGGTATCAGAGCTCTGAGGTTAAATCGGTGCTCTGGTGTTCTTCTGCTGCACTCTCTGTTGCTTGTTTCTCCGAGTTTCAGTCCAAGGACGCTGATCAACGGTTGTTACGGTGGTTCTTGAAGTCTCGATGGTCCTGTGGTCCGCCGACTTTACTTTCTGGCTCCTTCTTGGTTGTGGTTGCTGTGCCGCCGTTGGAAGTACGAAACCCTAATTTCTAGGGTTTTCTCATCTGATCTTCTTGAAGAATTTCTCGTTGGTCCCTTTTAGGGCAAACCAACAGATCTGGTCTTCTGTCTTCTAATCAAGTTCTTATAACCCTAAGTGAAGGTTACAAGTCATGATCCGCTGGATATTGCACGCACCCACTGTGAGATCGTTCTATCCTTCTTTTTTTTACTGTCTTGCATCATAATTGTTGAGTCTAGGCATCTTGATACCGGGTTTTAGGTGAGACCGGTTTGATCTTGGGATACAGAGAGGGTCCACTCTGTTGCATTTTTTTTGTTTCATTGTGTTAAAAGCTCCCTGAATATTGTCTTCGGAGGCACCTTTTGAGTGATGAACCTCTGATCGGACCTCTGTTCAGGCTTCGCTATTTCTTACCCTGACCAATTTTTTGATTCTGCTTGTGTGTTTTTGTTCTTGTCAAACTGATCTGTTGCTATTACTGCGTCTGTGCTGAGCATACTACTTGCTTTTTCTGTGATTATCTGATTTATTGTGATTTCTTGCTAAAATGCCTGACAAAGATGATCAAGGTGAATCCTCTGTTACTTTGGTTAGTAAATTTGATGCAAGTGATCCGTTATATCTTCATGCCAGTGACTCTAGTAGTCTCACTATTGTCAATATCAAACTGAAAGGAACTAAAAACTATGTGGTTTGGTGAAATGCTATGAAACTTGCTTTAACTGCTAAGAATAAGTTAGGGTTTATTAATGGTACTTGTACCAAATCAACTAAAGATGATGTTCTTGCAAGTCAATGGGATAGATGCAATTCAGTTGTTTTAACTTGGATCATCAATTCTAATTCTAAAGAACTATATGTTGCTCAAGTTTATTCGAGGCTTGCTAGTGAAGTTTGGAGTGATTTAAAAGACACCTATGACAGGGTTGATGGGTCGGTTGTGTTTGGGTTATACCAAAACATTAATTCAGTAAGTCAAAATGGGGCTAGTGTGTCCGAATATTATCATAAACTCAACACTATGTGGAAACAATTTGATGCCATGGTTCAGTTACCTTCTTGTACTTGTGATGCTTCTATTAAATACAATGAATTCAGTCAACTAATCAAACTTATGTAGTTCTTGATGGGATTAGATGACATTTATCAACCTGTTAGGACAAACTTGTTAACCAGGGATCCTTTACCTACTGTTAAAACTGCTTTTTCCATTATTTCTAAAGAAGAATCACACAGAGATTCAAATAAATCCTCAAAGATACCAAATGTTGGTTTTGTTGCAAAAGCAACACAATATAATGATAATAAAAACGCTTTAACAAAGGTCCTAATCCCAACCTAAAATGTACCCACTGTAATAAGATTGGTCATGTGATTGAAAAACGTTTTGAACTTCATGGTTATCCCTCAAATTACAGAAATAAACCAAGCCAAAACAGTTCTCAGTGGTCAAAACCAAATGTTTCTGCTAATAATTCTGTTGCTAATAGTGTGAATGATCAATCTGCTAGTACCTCTTTGAATGCTTTAACTGCTGATCATTTTTCCAAGCTGCTAGGTCTACTAAATGAAAATAAGTTGGAAGACTTTACACAAGTCTAACATGAGTGGTAAGTGTTTTAATGCCTTCTCTTTTCTAGAATCTTATAAAAACGTCCATTGTTTTAACTCTAGTTTCTTTCATCAAAATAGACTAAAATTGTGACAACCCTAACTTTCAAGGTCAGTATCTCTTCGTCACGTGATCTTGTTTCTCGTTATTTCTCTTCCGTATTATGTGTTTGAGTAAATTTGTGTAAGTGTGTAAATTGTGCCCGAATCCTGTGTCGTGTATATGATTGGGCTACGTCCTCGTGTTTTTATTAAAATGGTCGTTTTAATTGGGCCGCACCCCAATTCTTGGAAGCCCAAAGCCAATCAATTACTATATGTTGCTACGGAAGCCCAAGTCCATCAATATAGTCCATCAATACATGTTGTTTGTGGGCTTGGCCCAGTTCAGTCAAGATGTCCACCGCCCCAACCTTACAATTGTATATGAATACGTAATATTGATAAAGTTAGATTAAACTTATATCACAAGTCATAAACCCTAAGGCTTTCCCCTCTGATCGCACGGCTTCAGTAGAGACCCCCCCTTTCGCATAATAGCATCCTGTTATCAAGAATTTTGGTTAGTAATTAATATCTTAATTCCTTCTTTATGTGTATGTGTGTTGAAATTATGTGTTATTAGTTTGTATACTTTGATGAAGTAAAATACCATGTAGGGTAAAGAAATGATTATGATTATAGCTGTTATTATGTGTTCGTAGTAAAGAAACTGATGATAGGTTAATGCATGAATAAAGACTATTAGGTGATGTCTTGAAATTATGTGTTATACAATCCGTGTTAATGATGAATTGAAGACTCCACTAATGATATTTAAGTTAGTTTTAAAGAATGTTTGTAAGATATGAGGTTCATGCAATTGCAACATAATATGAATATAATTACTAAACAATAGGTTGAATGCATCATACAATATCACATGGGCGGATTAGTTGAGTGGGCCGCACATGGTGCTCTACAAATTGTCAGAATCTACTTGTTTTGTTGAATCATAATCGGTGGTCAACACCTATGTATGAATTTAGATAAGGTTATGAGAATTAATAAAGGCTATGTATGTGGATCGAATAGGGTTGGCTAGGTTATAATGGTGTTACTCGACTGAACTGTTTCTTGATTTAAGGGCATGTTTGGCTAAGCTTTTCAAAACAACTTATTGACTTATTGGATTTTTGGAAAAGTCAGTATGGAGTGACTTATTGACTTATTAGCTTTTCCCCCTCACATACACCCTCATTGCCAAACATCATTTTGAAGCCTATGACTTTTCAAAAAGCCAATAAGTCAATAAGTTGTTTCAAAAAGCTTAGCCAAACATGCCCTAAGGCATCCTATAATTGTTGATAATTTCGATATTATGATAGTGATCGGGATGATTATAACAAACTGTTGTGTACGTGATTGGGAATTAACGTGTTATATATGATTTCTGAATATATATAATGAGGAATTTGTTAAGAGTTATGAACTGATGATTAACGACTTTGTACGATAACATGGTTATAAATGAGATGATGAACCAAATTAACTTTGTTGAGAAGTAGGGGTATTTTGTTAAGTGTTTTGGGTTGGGTTTGGATTAAATGGTTGGGTCGAATTGTTTTGTGAGTAGTTGCAATGTGTTGGGTAATATTTGTGATTTATGCGTGGAACAATGTAGATGACATGAATTGATAAATGCCTTTGTGGGACATGGACACTGTTGATTGACTGATACCACTTGCACAATCTGTTTAATACTAGTGCACTATTTGATGATTACATGTGAAACAATACGCACTAAACTTGTATGCGAACTAACTGTTATGTGCAACTATCATAGGATTCGATTGATCTTTTCTGTTTAACGTATAATTAATCTTTCCGAGCAAACCTAAGGTGAGTTCACTGCTCTTTTCCAAGCATGCATCCCGGGAAGGGATATCGGGTAACGTTCCAGGGAGGAATGCAGGTTAATGGGATGTTGGTTATTACTCAGTTTCTATCATATAAGACCCCTTACATCTACCGATTGTTGCCGGTAAGGCAACGAGGTATTTAGTTGATAGCGCTATTAGGTTTGGCACCCTTACACCGGGCCGGAATGGACGACCGTGAACTATTTACCTTGACCACTTGACCACTACTATTTGACTTTTGTGATTTCGTAATCCTGTAATACCTTCTGTTCTGCTATTTGAACGTGGGGGAAACTTCTAGCGCAAGTTAAGAGGCGCTGAGATAAGCATGCAAATTGCCTTATTATTATGGGTGCACACATAATAATAACGTGAGGTGCATGTAAGTCCCAGTGAGGCTTAACCAGTGTGAGAAGGGTTCCGCCCTATTGTGTGTGAACTTGGTAGTTGTAGACCTTAACGTGATACTTGACTTGTACCTCATCTCGACACCTAAATTTGTTCTCTCTCCATATATAGAATCATGAGTGGACGAGGACACGGACGTGGCAACATCAACATGACCCAAGCTGAGCTGACAAACTTAATCAACACACGTGTGGCTGAGGCTTTGGCAGCCTACCAAGCCTGTACGAAATGTGCCAAACACTCTTTAATCTTGTGTCGCGTACACGACTCTTACCCCTGTAGTGTGTTTTCTTTCGTCCAATAGGTCAGCAAAACCAAAACAATCCACCTACTTGTACGTTTAAGGTGTTTATGGATTATAAGCCACAGACCTTCCATGGGACTAAAGGAGCCGTAGGACTCCTGCGATGGTTTGAGAAGGCAGAGTCGGTAATTGCTATGTGTAACTGTCCTGCCGGGGACAGGGTGAAGTATGCTATGGGCACACTCAAAGATGGTGCCCTGACATGGTGGAATGCCCAGGTTCAGCTGTTGGGTATTGAGGCGGCGAACGCCACTACTTGGGACGACTTTAAGGAATTGATCAGGGAGGAGTATTGTCCTCGCGATGAGATCCAGAAATTGGAGAACGAGTATTATGACCTGAAAATGGTGGGATCTGAGATTGAAGCATACGTGAAGCGGTCGTATGAGTTGGCTGACATGTGCTCGAATTTGTCCCGACCTATGTCTCGAAGAATTGAGTTGTTTATCAAGGGATTACCTCCACGAGTGAAGGGTTTGGTTACTGCAGCAAATCTCAACAATTTGACACAGATTGTCTGTTTGGCTCACAAGATCGTTGATCAGGAGGTGGAGAGTAATTCACTACCACCACGTGTTTCTGCTACTGCTACTACTGCCGCTACTACAGCCACTACCCCCGCCACTGACAACAAGCGTAAGTGGAACGATGTGGACAAGGCGTCCAATTCGGTGCAGTCACAGAAAAGACCAAACACCGGCAGCAATCGTAGTTTCAGCCAGACGTCTTCGGTGAATCAGAATCAGGGCTCTTATGTTGGGAAGAAACCACAGTGCAACAAGTGTGGCTATCATCATTATGGGCAGTGCGTCAGGGCTTGCCGTAGGTGCGAGAAAGTGGGTAATGAGGCCAAAGACTGTAGAGCCCCACAGCCAAAACAGCAGAAACAGCAAAATCAGCATTATCAGAGACAGCAAAGGCAGCAACCCCATCAGAATCAGGGTTTCAAGAAAGGGTGTTATTAGTGTGGGGATGAGGGCCACTTTAAGCGGGATTGCCCTCAGTTTATTCAGAATTCTAACGACAACAACAACCGCCAGAACAACAATGCTGGAAACAACAATAACAACGACAACAATGGGGGAAATTGTGCTCGTGGAAGGGTGTTCACGATCGGGGCTGGGGATGTTAGGAATGACGGCAATGTCGTGATTGGTATGTTTTCTACGAACAACCTTATTGCTTCTGTGTTATTTGATTCCGGTGCCGATTGGAGTTACGTGTCCTTAGAGTTTAGTCAGCGACTAGGGTTAACTCCCACACCTTTAGAAGTTAAGCAAGTAGTAGAACTAGCTGATGGTAAAACGATAGAAGCTTCACATGTTCTTTTTGGGTGTAAACTAGATCTCTTGGGTCAAGTGTTTGATATTGATCTTCTTCCTGTTACCCTCGGTAGTTTTGATATAGTAGTTGGTATGGATTGGCTGTCTAAGCACCAAGCTGAGATTCTGTGTAAGGAAAAGATTGTGCGTATCCCTATCCCTGGTGGAGAGCCATTGTTGGTTCAGGGGCATCGCAGTGGTGCGATGGTCGGTATTATTTCAGCTATGCAAGCACAGAAATGTCTACGGAAGGGGTATCCTTCTATTCTAGCACTAGTTACTGACACTCCATCTGAAGAAAGAAAGATCGAGGATCTGCCAGTTGTATGTGAATTTGCAGATGTATTTCCTGAGGAACTTCCTGGTTTACCCCCTCACCGTCAAGTAGAATTTCAGATCGACCTTGCACCAGGAGCAGCTCCAATCACTCGTGCTCCTTACCGTTTAGCACCTGGAGAGTTGCAGGAACTATCTAATCAGTTGCAAGAGTTATTGGACAGAGGCTTTATTCGACCCAGTTCTTCGCCTTGGGGAGCCCCAGTTTTGTTTGTAAAGAAGAAAGACGGGTCCTTTCGCATGTGCATTGATTATCGGGAACTCAACAAAGTGACTATCGAGAACCGTTACCCATTACCACGCATCGACGACTTGTTTGACCAGTTGCAAGGGTTAAGCTTTTATTCGAAGATCGACTTAAGATCAGGCTATCATCAGGTGAGAGTCCGAGAGGAGGATGTTCCGAAAACGGCTTTTCGAACGCGCTATGGGCACTACGAGTTCTTAGTTATGCCGTTTGGATTGACGAATGCACCAGCGGTCTTCATGGACCTGATGAACCGTGTATGCAAACCATATCTTGACGACTTCGTTATAGTATTTATTGATGACATTTTGATTTACTCGAAGAGCAAGGAAGATCACGAGCGACACTTATGACTTATCTTGGAGCTCCTGAGGAAGGAGCAGCTTTACGTAAAATTCTCTAAGTGTGACTTCTGGATTCGAGAGGTACACTTTCTCGGGCACATTGTTAATGAATTGGGTATACACGTGGATCCTGCAAAAGGTTGATGCTGTGAAGAATTGGGCGGCACCAAAGACTCCTTCTGAGGTGCGACAATTTCTTGGTCTCGCTGGGTATTATTGGAGATTTATCAAGGATTTTTCGAAGATCGCGCAACCTCTCACCTCGCTAACACAGAAGGGCGTAGTATACTCATGGGGAACGAAACAAGAGGAGGCTTTTCAGTTATTAAAGCTGAAGCTTTGCAGTGCACCGATCTTGTCTCTACCTGAAGGTACCGAAGATTTCGCGGTATACTGTGATGCATCTATTCAGGGTCTCGGCTGCTTATTGATGCAACGAAACAAGGTGATAGCTTATGCCTCACGCCAGTTGAAGGTTCACGAGAGGAATTACATGACACACGACTTGGAATTGGGGGTTGTAGTTTTCGCGTTGAAGATCTGGAGGCATTACCTGTACGGTACTAAATGCACTATTTATACCGACCACAGGAACCTTCAGCACATTTTCGATCAAAAGGATTTGAATATGCGACAGCGTCGCTGGGTTGAACTTTTAAACGATTATGACTATGCAATCAAGTATCATCCGGGTAAGGCTAACGTTGTAGCCGACGCACTTAGCAGAAAGGAATCGAAACCCAAGCGTGTTCGTGCTTTGCAGCTCACCATTCATTCTAACCTGCCTGATCAGATCCATTCAGCTCAGGCCGAGGCATTGAAAGAAGAAAACTATGAAGCTGAGTATTTACGGGGTATGGAAAAACGACTCGAGAAGAGGTCAGATGTCATTTACTATTTTATGGAGCGGATTTGGATTCCGTTGTTTGGTAATCTTCGAGAACTTGTGATGGATGAAGCGCATAAGTCTCGGTATTCTGTTCACCCGGGCTCAGACAAGATGTATCAGGATCTCAGGGTCATGTATTGGTGGCCAAAGATGAAGGCTCACATTGCGACGTACGTGAGTAAGTGTTTAACTTGTGCTAAAGTCAAAGCAGAGTATCAGAAACCCTCGGGTCTACTTCAACAGCCAGAGATACCCATGTGGAAGTGGGAGCAGATCGCCATGGATTTCGTTACAGGGTTACCGAGGACTCAGGCTAGGAACGATACTATTTGGCTGATTGTCGACCTTCTCACGAAGTCAGCGCATTTTCTGGCAATCAAGGAAACAGATAAGTTTTCGCAGCTTGCAGCAGTTTATCTTTAGGAGGTTGTTTCTAGGCACGGTGTGCCAACTTCAATCATTTCAGATCGAGATCCACGTTTTACTTCTGAGTTATGGTAGTCGATGCATAAATCGTTCAGTTCATGGCTCGATATGAGTACCGCTTATCACCCACAGACGGATGATCAGAGTGAGCGCACCATCCAGACGCTTGAAGACATGCTGCGGGTATGTGTGATTGATTTTGGGAAAGGATGGGAGAAACACTTGCCGTTGATAGAGTTCTCCTACAACAATAGTTACCATACCAGTATTAAGGCAGCTCCATTCGAAGAATTGTATGGACGGAAATGTCGTTCTCCTCTCTGTTGGGCCGAAGTAGGTGACAACCAGATCACAGGTCCTGAGCTCGTGCTTGAAACTTCGGAAATGATTGTCCAGATCAGGAATCGTATGGCAGCGGCTCGAGATCGTCAGAAAAGCTACGCTGACAAGCGTAGCAAACCGTTAGTGTTTGCAGCAGGTGATCGGGTTATGTTGAAAGTTTCACCGTGGAAGGGTGTAGTACGCTTTGGAAAGCGCGGTAAGCTTAACCCGCGTTACGTTGGGCCGTTTAAAATCTTGGAGCGGATTGGTAAAGTCGCTTACTGTGACAACTCGGAATTTAGAACCTTTCGTTGTATCTTGATGTAACATGCTTGAACGTTATGTGACTAGTTAACTTGTTGGTTTAATGATATAAGTGAACATCCTATGTGAATATGTGTTCTGTTTATATGTATGCTTGTATGTATGTGACCCGAAACACAAGGACCCGACTCGAGACCGCTTGGTCTCGAGTGAACAATAAAACAAATGGGCCGGTTGGGCCATGCACTCCCTTAATCCATCCGAAATTTACTTAGAGTGCACAACCGAGTATAAAAGACCCAAACCTACACTCACCCTCACACACACTCTCTTCTACTCTCTCTCTCTAGAAAACCATAAACCCTAGAACTACAAGACCTCCTTTCCCTTCTCTCGGACCAAACCGGTGATAACAAGGACACTCGGCTCGACTCAAGCTCGGAATCATCACTCGGAAGCTCACCCACCGACTCTTCATACCCTCACACTTCGAGTCTCTACCGGTTAGTGTTCTAATGTGTCCTAGGTGTTATATGTGTGCTAGATGTCATGTGTGCTTGATGAATGAAACATATGCTTAACCTCCTTTGTATGATCTTGATTGACATAATGAGTAAGAATCATGAAATATATGAAGATTGTTGTTGTTCATCTACGATGTTGATGCTTGATTTCTAGATAAAGTCATGGTTAGGAAGAATAGAGTGGTTTGTTAATGATCATGCTAACTTGACATATGAATGAGTAGAAAAATGTTTGAATATGGTGCTATTATGTTCTCGGTTGGAGGTGTGAATGATGAGGACCGATGGTGCATTAAGCTAGGTGGTTTATGCTGGCATAAATCGGTTTAAATGAGCATGTTTGTTTAGGATGAAAACCCTAAATATGAACTAGATGAATATGTGTTGAATATGGTATGAAGATTTGGATAATATTTGAAAATGCTTGTTTGATCCATTTTGGTTAATTGTTAGACAATTAGACATGTTTGTAGAACCTCATTGGATAGTACATAAAATCACAACATTGGAATTCTGTTGGATAGTACAACGCGGGCAGGTGCATCAGAATCAGCAGGTGAACGAGTCGAAACCACTGGTCTCGACTTGAGACCATGAAGCTACAACTCGAGACCGCAACGGTTGCAACTCGAGACCCGGACCAAGCAACTCAAAAACGGACTTCAGGGACTCGAGACCATCAAGGTCTCGACTCGAGACCACATCGTGAGAACTCGAGACGGGACTCGAAACCTTAGAGGTTGCGAGTCATGCCTGCACCACTCGAGACCAACCGTTACAAGTCGAGATCTCCTGGTTGCGACTCGAGACCACATGTTCTCGAGTCGGGATCACCTTGTCTCGACTGGGCTGCTCATTTTAGTTATTGGGCCACGACGTGATTCGTTTGGGCTGCCTGTTTAACTGAACTATGTGCTAGTTGTTACTGTTGACTGATCCAATAGTAGAACAGGCCCAATAACTCAACATAACTGTATGCATGCTATGTGGTAGAATATGTGTAAAACATACGTGCATTACTTGGTTTGAACCTGACATGTATGATAACCATGTTAGGACGTGGTTGACTACTAGCATCTAGACTTGATTTTCTGTGTATCTGCCGAGCAAACCAAGGTGAGTTCACACCCTCTACAAAGCATGGGATTCCCGGGGGTCGGGAATTGGGGTTAAGGAACATGGGTTCCTCGTCCTCCTTGGGTAGGACAGTATTGGTTCAGGAATGTAATTCCTCGTCCTCATGGACAGATAACTCGTACTAGACCAAAACTCTATCACGAAGTCCCTCCTTTTTATATCGACTTAATCGCCGGGCCAATGGCGAGCGGGTCATTAGTTAGATAGCGCTATTTAGGTCTGACAAACCTCACACTGTGCCGCAGAGGACGGGCGTGAACTAATGGATCTGGGGCACGTCAATGATGATAGACATTGACAGTTTTAGGGCACATAAACATGACTACAGTCAGCAGTCGATATGGTAACGAGTCTAGTGTATACATGGGGTAGCCCCCACGGCTGAAATGCCAGATAACTAACAAGGGGTAGCCCCCACGGCTGGATTGCCAGAATAACCGGGAATAAACAAGTCACGTTTTCAACTATGGGGTAACCCCCACGGCAGGATGCCAGATAAAGGAAAACTGTTTTCGAAACAACTTAAAACGAACACCCAACTGTGAACTCACTCAACTTGTTGTTGACTCGTTACTACATGCTTTGCAGGACAATAGGTACTTACCTGGAGCTTGCATGGAGGAGGATCGTTGTGGGACATGGACAGATGTGTGCCATGTTAAACTTTGAAACAATTAAACTTATGTTTTGGTATTAAACATTATGCTTCCGCTTGCAACTTAACTATGTTTTGTTTGGACACCAATTGTATTGGTTGGATTTTATAATCACTTCTATGCTTGTTCAATATGATTGGTGACTGGATCCTGGTCAGTTATGCCCCAAGCGGTGGTATTCCGCAGGTGGGTTTTGGGGGTGTGACAGATTGGTATCAGAGCCATTGGTTATAGTGAACTTGGTTTTAATAAGGGGAAAAAGTTTTATTAAAATCAGACTATAACCTGTACAGTGCTCTACGATCCACAACGACGCTTCACTCCACATGCAAGGCTCGACATCCTAGGTGATATGATCTGTGTATATATTGCCTACTTGTTAGTTACATAGTACATTGCTCATGGTATGCTTGGTTAGTGTAACTACTGTTGCTTGAACACGCGTGTACTTACTCACTTCTGTCATCGCATTTTTGCGAACCCCTCTCACTCATGTTCCACTTGATATGAAGATCATGTCTGGACGCGTTAACCTGACACAAGCCCAATTGACGGCTCTGATTAACGAACGGGTTGTTGCGGCACTGGCAGCTGCACACGCAGGGGGTATATCCTGCAGTCCAAACTCATTCTAGGATCATTAGAATCCTACTCTCGTGAACCAACCTTTGTGTTAAACTCTGTCTTTTCTTTCACCCTCGATAGGTCAACATGTTCAGCCACCTATGTGTACTTTTAAAACTTTCATGGACTGCCGACCAACTACTTTTAGCGGCACTGAAGGAGCCGTAGGTCTCCTTCACTGGTTTGAGAAGCTCGAGTCAGTTTTTGAAATGTGTGAATGCCCTGAGGCGCGCAGGGTGAAGTATGCTACCGGTACTCTCGAGGGTTTGGCCCTCACATGGTGGAACGCTCAGGTTCAAATGCTGGGGTTGGTTGCTGCCAACGCCACCCCATGGGAAACTTTTAAGGAAATGATCAAGGAAGAATACTGCAGTCGGGATGACATTCATAAGCTGGAAGTCGAGTTCTTCATCCTCCAGATGACGGGGTCAGAAATTGAGGCGTACACTAAGAGATTGAATGAGCTTGCCTTACTGTGCCCTACTATGGTGGACCCCCCAATTAAGCGAATTGAACTCTTTCTCAAGGGCTTAGTGCCAGAGATCCAAAGCCATGTGACTTCAACAAATCTCGCCACCATCCAACAAGTTGTACAATTGGCTCACCGCCTCCCGGATCAGGCGGTGGAGCAGAACAAGTTGCCAAAGCGCATAGGTGCGGTAACTACTTCAGGTGTTCTTAATGACAACAAACGGAAATGGGATGGAACTTCAAGTAAGGGTTCGACTTCAGTTCAGTCCCAGCCTCAGCAGAGAAAGACTGATGACTACAAGAGCCCTAGTCAGCAATCATCTTGTGGTCAAGGTCATGGTGGGTACAAAGGGAATCACCCCAAATGCAATCGCTGCAGCCTGCACCACAGTGGGCCGTGCACCAGGGGTAACTGTCATCGGTGCAACAAGCCAGGTCACGCTGCAAAGGATTGCAGGAGCTTATACCCCGCAAACCAGAATCGTCAACAACAGGCCCCACAGAACCAACGTCAGCAGCAGCAAGGTGACAACAAAGGGTGCTTTCAGTGTGGAGCTGAGGCCACTTCAAGAGAGATTGTCCCCAACTGAACAGGAACCAGAACAACAACAACAACAATAACAATAATCAGGGGAATGGTAACAATGGGAACAACAACAACAATGGTGCCAGGGGGCGGGCGTTCGTGATTGGCCAAGGTGAAGCAAGGAATGACCCCAATGTTGTGGCGGGTAAGTTCCTTCTCGACGACTTTTATGTTACAGTTTTATTTGATTCGGGTGCCGATACTAGCTACACATCACTAGAAGTTAGTCGAATGCTTAAGCGTATTCCAACACCTTTGAACAACAAGCACACTGTAGAGCTAGCAAATGGTAAGAGTTTAGAGGCCACACACGTAGTCAAGGGTTGTAAACTTGTTCTTGCTAACCAGACCTTCTCTATCGACCTTATTCCTATTGTCTTGGGTAGTTTCGACGTTGTCATTGGGATGGATTGGTTATCCTAACACCGAGCAGAGATCCTTTGCAACGAGAAGATTGTTCGTATTCCTGGTTCCGGTAATGAACCTCTCATGATTTGTGGCGACAAGAAGGGTGCTGTTGAGAACGTCATCTCTTTCCTTAAGGCCCAAAAGTGCTTGCGAAAGGGCCACACAACCATTTTGGCTCTCGTTACTGACACCTCGGAGAAAGAGAAGAAGATAGAAGACTTTCCAATTGTACGCGACTATCCTGAGGTATTTCCTGAGGAATTACCTGGTCTTCCGCCTCATCGCCAAGTCGAGTTTCAGATTGAACTAGCTCCTGGAGCTGCGCCTATAGCTCGTGCACCTTATCGCTTAGCTCCATCAGAGTTGGAAGAACTCTCTACGCAACTACAAGAACTCTTGGATAAGGGTTTTATTCGTCCTAGCTCCACGCCTTGGGGTGCTCCAGTTCTGTTTGTGAAGAAGAAAGACGGTACCTTTAGAATGTGCATCGACTACCGCGAACTCAACAAGGTGACGGTGAAGAATCGTTATCCCCTACCACGTATTGACGACTTGTTCGACCAGCTGCAAGGGTCGAGCTACTATTCAAAGATTGATCTGAGATCAGGATATCACCAGCTGAGAGTCCGAGAAGAGGACGTCTCCAAAACAGCTTTTAGAACCCGTTATGGACACTATGAGTTTTTGGTCATGCCTTTCGGACTGACAAACGCACCTGCGATTTTCATGGACTTGATGAATCGAGTGTGCAAGCCTTACCTGGACAAGTTCGTTATAGTCTTCATCGACGACATCCTAATCTATTCTAAGAATCAGGAGGAACACGAACAGCATCTACGACTCATTTTGGAACTCCTTCGAACGGAACAACTTTACGCAAAGTTCTTGAAATGCGACTTCTGGCTTCGTGAAGTCCATTTCCTAGGCCATGTGGTAAACAAGGATGGGATCCACGTTGATCCATCCAAGGTGGACTCGATTAAGAACTGGCCTGCACCTCGTACACCAAAGGAAATTCGCCAATTCTTGGGTTTGGCAGGTTACTACAGGAGGTTCATTAAGGATTTTTCCAAGATTGCACAACCTCTCACCTCACTAACGCAGAAGGGCGTGGTTTATCGATGGGGAAACGCACAGGAATTAGCATTCCAGCACTTAAAGGATAGACTTTGCAGCGCACCTATCCTTTCACTGCCAGAGGGCACAGACGACTTTGTGGTTTACTGCGACGCATCAATTCAGGGTCTTGGTTGCGTATTGATGCAACGAGATAAGGTTATTGCATATGCCTCACGCCAACTTAAGGTTCATGAAAAGAACTACACTACACATGATTTAGAGCTGGGAGCTGTTGTTTTTGCACTTAAGATATGGCGACATTACTTGTATAGTACCAAGTGCACCGTTTATACCGACCACAGAAGCCTCGAGCACATCTTCAAGCAGAAGGAACTAAACATGCGTCAACGACGATGAGTCGAGTTACTAAACGATTATGAATGTGCAATCAAGTACCATCCTGGCAAAGCCAATGTTGTGGCTGATGCCCTCAGTCGAAAGGGCACTGCGCCTTGGCGAGTGCGAGCATTGCAGCTCACTATACATTCTAGTCTTCCCTCCCAAATACGAGACGCTCAGATAGAAGCATTGAAACCAGAAAACGTCAGGGCTGAAGCCCTACACGGCTCAAGGCAACGCATGGAACAGAAGGAAGACGGTGCTTACTACGTAACGGGGCGCATTTGGGTCCCACTCTATGGCAACCTACGAGAGCTTGTGATGGATGAAGCACACAAGTCTCGCTACTCGGTACACCCTGGTTCAGATAAGATGTACCACGATATCAAAACTACGTATTGGTGGCCTAGCATGAAGGCCCACATAGCAACCTACGTCAGCAAGTGTTTGACTTGTGCGAGAGTCAAGACAGAATACCAGAAACCCTCAGGCCTACTTCAACAACCAGAGATACCTCAATGGAAATGGGAGCAAATTTCCATGGATTTTGTTACTGGCCTGCCCAGATCCCAGCGCGGAAATGATACTATTTGGGTGATCGTGGATCGACTCACAAAGTCTGCACACTTTCTGGCTATCAAGGAGACGGATAAATTTTCCACGCTAGCAGAGGTATACCTCAAGGAAGTTGTCTCGAGGCACGGGGTGCCCACCTCTATCATCTCGGATCGAGATGCACGTTTTACTTCAGAACTGTGGCAAGCAATGCACAAATCCTTTGGCTCACGATTAGACATGAGCACAGCGTATCACCCTCAGACGGACGGGCAGTCTGAGCGCACCATTCAAACTTTAGAAGACATGCTTCGTGCATGTGTAATCGACTTTGGCAACAGCTGGGAGAAGCATCTGCCACTTGTCGAATTCTCGTACAATAACAGCTACCACACCAGCATTAAAGCTGCTCCGTTTGAGGCATTGTACGGACGTAAATGCCGGTCACCTCTTTGTTGGGCAGAGGTGGGGGATAGTCAGATCACTGGCCCAGAACATGTGGTAGACACAACTGAACGAATTGCTCAAATCCGACAACGCATGGCGGCAGCTCGCGACCGTCAGAAAGTCTACGCCGATAAGGGCAGGAAACCACTAGAGCTCCAGGTTGGGGAGCGGGTACTACTCAAAGTTTCACCCTGGAAGGGTGTGGTTCGTTTTGGTAAACGAGGCAAACTTAACCCACGATACGTCGGACCTTGCGAAATCATCGAGAAAATAGGCAGGGTGGCCTACAGACTGAACTTACCAGCAGAACTCGGTGCAGTTCACAACGTTTTCCACGTGTCGAATCTGAAGAAGTGTCTGTCAGATGAGACCCCCATAGTTCCTCTGAAGGAACTCACTATCGACGAGCAGTTACGATTCGTCGAGGAACCAGTTGAAATCACGGACCGGGATGTTAAGGTCCTCAAGAGCACTAGAATACCTCTCGTTCGAGTTCGTTGGAACTCACGTCGCGGCCCAGAGTTCACCTGGGAGCGCGAAGATCGGATGAAACAAAAGTATCCCCAACTGTTCGGAAACGGTACAACCACTACTGAGGCTGAAGCTACGGAATTTCGGGACGAAATTCCAGATCAACGAGGGGTGGATGTGACACCCCAGGAAAACCAGGAAAACCATACAACTTAACTAGCTTCCTCAGTGAGTGCTTACCAAATTTCGGGACGAAATTTCTTTCAACTTGGGGATGATGTGACAACTCGAAATTTAGAACCTTTCATTGTATCTTGATGTAACATGCTTGAACGTTATGTGACTAGTTAACTTGTAGGTTTAATGATATAAGTGAACATCCTATGTGATTATGTGTTCTGTTTATATGTATGCTTGTATGTATGTGACCCGAAACACAAGGACCCGACTCGAGACCGCTTGGTCTCGAGTGAACAATAAAACAAATGGGCCGGTTGGGCCAAGCACTCCCTTAATCCATCCGAAATTTACTTAGAGTGCACAACCGAGTATAAAAGCCCCAAACCTACACTCACCCTCACACACACTCTCCTCTACTCTCTCTCTCTAGAAAACCTTAAACCCTAGAACTACAAGACCTCCTTTCCCTTCTCTCGGACCAAACCGGTGATAACAAGGACACTCAGCTCGACTCAAGCTCGGAATCATCACTCGGAAGCTCACCCACCGACTCTTCATACCCTCACACTTCGAGTCTCTACCGGTTAGTGTTCTAATGTGTCCTAGGTGTTATATGTGTGCTAGATGTCATGTGTGCTTGATGAATGAAACATATGCTTAACCTCCTTTGTATGATCTTGATTGACATAATGAGTAAGAATCATGAAATATATGAAGATTGTTGTTGTTCATCTACGATGTTGATGCTTGATTTCTAGATAAAGTGATGGTTAGGAAGAATAGAGTGGTTTGTTAATGATCATGCTAACTTGACATATGAATGAGTAGAAAAATGTTTGAATATGGTGCTATTATGTTCTCGGTTGGAGGTGTGAATGATGAGGACCGATGGTGCATTAAGCTAGGTGGTTTATGCTGGCATAAATCGGTTTAAATGAGCATGTTTGTTTAGGATGAAAACCCTAAAGATGAACTAGATGAATATGTGTTGAATATGGTATGAAGATTTGGATAATATTTGAAAATGCTTGTTTGATCCATTTTGGTTAATTGTTAGACAATTAGACATGTTTGTAGAACCTCATTGGATAGTACATAAAATCACAACAGTGGAATTCTGCTGGATAGTACAACGCGGGGAGGTGCATTAGAATCAGCAGGTGAACGAGTTGAAACCACTGGTCTCGACTCGAGACCATGAAGCTACAACTCGAGACCGCAACGGTTGCGACTCGAGACCCGGACCAAGCAACTCAAAAACGGACTTCAGGGACTCGAGACCATCAAGGTCTCGACTCGAGACCACATCGTGACAACTCGAGACGGGACTCGAAACCTTAGAGGTTGCGAGTCATGCCTGCACTACTCGAGACCAACCGATACAAGTCGAGATCTCCTGGTTGCGACTCGAGACCACATGTTCTCGAGTCGGGATCACCTTGTCTCGACTGGGCTGCTCATTTTAGTTATTGGGCCACGACGTGATTCGTTTGGGCTGCCTGTTTAACTGAACTATGTGCTAGTTGTTACTGTTGACTGATCCAATAGTAGAACAGGCCCAATAACTCAACATAACTGTATGCATGCTATGTGGTAGAATATGTGTAAAACATACGTGCATTACTTGGTTTGAACCTGACATGTATGATAACCATGTTAGGACGTGGTTGACTACTAGCATCTAGACTTGACTTTCTGTGTATCTGCCGAGCAAACCAAGGTGAGTTCACACCCTCTACAAAGCATGGGATTCCCGGGGGTCGGGAATTGGGGTTAAGGAACATGGGTTCCTCGTCCTCCTTGGGTAGGACAGTATTGGTTCAGGAATGTAATTCCTCGTCCTCATAGACAGATAACTCGTACTAGACCAAAACTCTATCACGAAGTCCCTCCTTTTTATATCAACTTAATCGCCGGGCCAATGGCGAGCGGGTCATTAGTTAGATAGCGCTATTTAGGTCTGACAAACCTCACACCGTGCCGCAGAGGACGGGCGTGAACTAATGGATCTGGGGCACGTCAATGATGATAGACATTGACAGTTTTAGGGCACATAAACATGACTACAGTCAGCAGTCGATATGGTAACGAGTCTAGTGTATACATGGGGTAGCCCCCACGGCCGAAATGCCAGATAACTAACACGGGGTAGCCCCCACGGCTGGATTGCCAAAATAACCGGGAATAAACAAGTCACGTTTTCAACTATGGGGTAACCCCCACGGCAGGATGCCAGATAAAGGAAAACTGTTTTCGAAACAACTTAAAACGAACACCCAACTGTGAACTCACTCAACTTGTTGTTGACTCGTTACTACATGCTTTGCAGGACAATAGGTACTTAGCTGGAGCTTGCATGGAGGATGATCGTTATGGGACATGGACAGATGTGTGCCATGTTAAACTTTTAAACAATTAAACTTATGTTTTGGTATTAAACATTATGCTTCCGCTTGCAACTTAACTATGTTTTGTTTGGACACCAATTGTATTGGTTGGATTTTATAATCACTTATATGCTTGTTCAATATAATCGGTGGCTGGATCCTGGTCAGTCACGCCCCAAGCGGTGGTATTCCGCAGGTGGGTTTTGGGGGTGTGACACTTACAAGCTTGAGTTACCTGCTGAGCTGGGTAATGTTCACGATGTCTTCCACGTTTCGCAGTTGAAGAAGTGTTTGGCTGATGAAACACTAGTTGTGCCATTCCAAGAGCTGAAGATCGACGACAAGTTGCAGTTTGTCGAAGAACCTATTGAGATCATGGATCGGGAAGTCAAGGTGCGTAAACATAGTCGCATTCCGATTGTTAGAGTTCGTTGGAACTCAAGGCGTGGACCAGAATTCACGTGGGAACGTGAGGATCAGATAAAGTTCAAGTATCCACATTTATTCCAAAGGACAAGCCCAAGTCTGGTGAACCTGAGTCTAATGCAGCTGGTGAATTTCGGGACAAAATTCCTCTCCAAGTTGGGGATGATGTGGCACCTGAGCATAATCCGCAACAATCTTGATTTATCACTTCACTCCTTGTGCTTGCTTGTCAAATTTCAGGACAAAATTTCTTTCAAGTTGGGGATGATGTGACAACCCTAACTTTCAAGGTCAGTATCTCTTCGTCACGTGATCTTGTTTCTCGTTATTTCTCTTCCGTATTACGTGTTTGAGTAAATTTGTGTAAGTGTGTAAATTGTGCCCGAATCCTGTGTCGTGTATATGATTGGGCCACGTCCTCGTGTTTTTATTAAAATGGTCGTTTTAATTGGGGCACACCCCAATTCTTGGAAGCCCAAAGCCAATCAATTACTATATGTTGCTACGGAAGCCCTAGTCCATCAATATAGTCCATCAATACATGTTGTTTGTGGGCTTGGCCCAGTTCGGTCAAGATGTCCACCGCCCCAACCTTACAATTGTATATGAATACGTAATATTGATCAAGGTAGATTAAACTTATATCACAAGTCATAAACCCTAAGGCTTTCCCCTCTGATCGCACGACTTCAGTAGAGATCCCCCCTTCGCATAATAGCATCCTGTTATCAAGAATTTTGGTTAGTAATTAATATCTTAATTCCTTCTTTATGTGTATGTGTGTTGAAATTATGTGTTATTAGTTTGTATACTTTGATGAAGTAAAATACCAAGTAGGGTAAAGGAATGATTATGATTATGGCTGTTATTATGTCTTCGTAGTAAAGAAACTGATGATAGGTTAATGCATGAATAAAGACTATTAGGTGATGTCTTGATATTATGTATTATACAATCTCTGTTAATGATGAATGAAAGACTCCACTGATGATATTTAAGTTAGTTTTAAAGAATGTTTGCAAGATATGAGGTTCATGCAATTGCAACATAATATGAATATAAGTACTAAACAGTAGGTTGAATGCATCATACAATATCACATGGGTGGATTAGTTGAGTGGGCCACACATGGTGCTCTACAAATTGTCAGAATCTACTTCTTTTGTTGAATCATAATCGGTGGTCAACACCTATGTATGAATTTAGATAAGGTTATGAGAATTAATAAAGGTTCTGTATGTGGATCGAATAGGGTTGGCTAGGTTATAATAGTGTTACTCGACTGGACTGTTTCTTGATTTAAGGCATCCTATAATTGTTGATAATTTCGATATTATGATAGTGATCAGGATGATTATAACAAACTGTTGTGTACGTGATTGGGAATTAACGTGTTATATATGATTTCTGAATATATATAATGAGGAATTTGTTAAGAGTTATGAACTGATGATTAACGACTTTGTACGATAACATGGTTATAAATGAGATGATGAACCAAATTAACTTTGTTGAGAAGTAGGGGTATTTTGTTAAGTGTTTTGGGTTGGGTTTGGATTAAATGGTTGGGTCGAATTGTTTTGTGAGTAGTTGCAATGTGTTGGGTAATATTTGTGATTTATGCGTGTAACAATGTAGATGACATGAATTGATAAATGCCTTTGTGGGACATGGACACTGTTGATTGACTGATACCACTTGCACAATCTGTTTAATACTAGTGCACTATTTGATGATTACATGTGAAACAATACGCACTAAGCTTGTATGCGAACTAACTGTTATGTGCAACTATCATAGGATTCGATTGATCATTTCTGTTTAACGTATAATTAATCTTTCCGAGAAAACCTAAGGTGAGTTCACTACTCTTTTCCAAGCATGCATCCCGGGAAGGGATATCGGGTAACGTTCCAGGGAGGAATGCAGGTTAATGGGATGTTGGTTATTACTCAGTTTCTATCATATAAGACCCCTTACATCTACCGATTGTTGCCGGTAAGGCAACGAGGTATTTAGTTGATAGCGCTATTAGGTTTGGCACCCTCACACCGGGCCGGAATGGACGACTGTGAACTATTTACCTTGACCACTTGACCAATGCTTTGATAGAGGCATTGGGGTTTGGGCAAGCACATCTAGTAGCCACATACGGTAATCGAGTTAATAACATCATCAAAACATAACGTTGAACTGTTCTAAACACACATCTGGTAACTAAACGCATTAACAAAACTTTGAACTCACCAGCGTCGTCTGACACACTTGTTTGCGTGCTTGCAGGTCGTTAGATTTCTTGACATGGACTTGCTATCTGGGAGTGCTGGAGTGGTCATGGATCGAGGCTCTTGGATATATATTTGATACATTGGTTTTGAACACTTATTATGAAACAGTTGTTTAACGATTTACTATATGCTACCGCTGAACATCTCCTTTGGTTTAAACTTATGATTTGGATTTATATTTGGCAATAAATGAAATGTTTTATTTAAATTCTATGCGTGGTTCAATGTGATTGGTGGCTTGGATCCTGGTACGTCACACATCCCTCGGTGATCCCGCATGTGGTATTTTGGGGGTGTGACAAAAATGGATTATTGATGCTGGTGCTAATCAGCATATGGTTATGAGCAATGATAACATGTTTAACCTGGTAGATGTGTCTGAATATGATATTTCTATTAAACATCCAAATGGAACTGATGCTAAAGTTAAACAAATAGGATGCTTTAAACTTTCTGAAGATGTGATTTTGAAAGATGTATTTGTTGTCCCTGAATATTATGTGAATCTTATTTATGTCCACAAACTAGCTAAGGATAACAAACTTAAAGTTGTTTTTGATGAACATAATTGCTATATTCAGGATGTGTCCTTAAGGAAAAACCTGGTGATTGGTAGGCAAACGGATGGTCTTTATTTCTGTGGTAATTCTAGTAATCTTGTTTTTGCTTGTTTTAATAAGGCTGAAACAATAAAGCTCTGGCATTCCAGACTTGGTCATCCCTCAGATCAAGTCCTACATGCCCTAAACCATAAAAACGAAACAGGCCAAGCTGAGCCTTGTGACACATGTCACAAAGCTAAACAACATAGAATTCCCTTTCCCTTAAGTGACCATAAGTCTAAAAGAATTGGTGACTTAGTTCATCTAGATGTTTGGGGTCCTTATAAACGACCTAGTCTTGATGGTTATAAATTTTTCCTCACTATTGTGGATGATTACTCCAGGTCAGTTTGGGTCTACCTAATGAAATCTAAAACTGAAGTGTTTGATAACATTAAAAACTTCTATGATTTGGTCAAAACTCAATTTGAAACTAACATCAGAAGTTTTAGAAGTGATAATGGATCTGAATTCATAAATTCTCAAATGGAAAACTTTGTCAAAACTCATGGCATACTTCATCAAACATCTTGTACCTACACTCCTCAACAAAATGGGATTGTTGAAAGGAAACATAGGCACCTTCTAAATGTAACAAGAGCTTTATTATTTCAATCTGGTGTTCCTTTAAGATTCTAGTCTGAATGTATACTTACTGTTGCCTATCTAATTAACAGGATCCCCTCCTCTGTGTTAGGTGGTAGAACACCTTATGAGTTAGTTTATTGTTTTAAACCTTCTCTTGATCACTTGAAAGTTTTTGGTTGTCTATGTTATTTTACTGTTTTAAATAATACTGATAAACTTGAGGAAAGAGCTGAAAGATGTGTCTTTATGGGATACTCAAATTTAAAAAAGGGATACAAAGTTTAGAGATTAGATCAAAGGACATTCTCCTTCTCAAGAGTTGTCAGCTTTTATGAAACTGTCTTTCCTTTTAATACCAAGTTGTTTTCTGAATATGATCTAGACAAAACAAACTCTTTAAATCATTCAATTTTTTTTTTATGTTTATGAACCTTCAAGTGATATAAATCCCGATGATGAAGAGAAGGAGTCTACTGATTCTGTACCTGAGACACAGCAACACAGTAGCTCTAAGGAGCCAGTTGATGTTGCTGATACTCAGCAATCATTTATTTCAGATGACATGGCTAATGTTCAGCATCATAGTGAGTCTCAAAGTGAGTCTGTGAGGGTTGAGTCTAGTGGTACAAATGATGAATCACTCCTTCCTGAGGGTAACCAACCTAATCTTAGAAAATCCACTAGACATGTTTCTGCCCCTAAAAGGTTTAATGACTTTATTGTTGGTAATGCTAAATACAGTTATGATAAAGTTGTTAGCTATGCAAATATGTCTAGTGACAATGTGTGTTTTGCTGTTAACTTGAACAAAATTGTTGAACCTGTAAATTATAGAGAAGCATGTTGTCACACCCCTTTCTAAGGCGGAAGCACGAGGTGTGATCCTGAAAGGTTCTCACTGCATACGATTGGTAAACATGCTACATGATCATAAAACAACTCCAAAATGCCATTGACATTACATAATTAAAACATAATTTAAGTTTAGTGTTTACATCACAAGATAAATATTGTCTGAAAAGTTTACAACTTTATTTTAAAGACTAACATAAGGGTTTCGATCTTTATATCACCATACGGGATGTGATATAATGACCAAATCCCGCAAAATAGGCATATGAGTCTTGACACAACAGGACTGAAAACATAAACGACATCCAGGAGCAAGAGTGAGACCGCACGTACATCCACTTTAGTAACCTGAAATACATGTAAGTTTTGGAAAATCTTCAACATAATGTTGGTATGAATTTATGCAGTTTTGTGTAAAACAGCTAAGCATTCGCTGTAGAAAACATGGTATGTAATTGTACTGAAATAGTACTTCTGTAAATATAAGGAAATCGAGATCGCTAATGGTTTGCAAGGCCATTAACATGTGTGACGACATAGGAAGCATCCAAACCATAGGCATTTTTACTTGTCGATTCACGACTAGAGACACAAAAGCACTTCTTGGTAAAAGTGTGGCCAAGAGTGTGGTTGCCTGAAACCCATTAGATCTAACCTTTTGTTCCACGGTCTAGGGATATAGTTTGATTAATGGTGCTTATGGCACCCTATTCGTGACATGATCTATAGTATCATTCCTTAGTTTTTGTATTCAACATACCATAACACATGTATTTTCCCCAAGTTTAGAAAACAAGTAAAAGTTTAAAAGTGGGGACATGAACTCACAACTTTGCGTATCCTGCGTCGTAAACTTCACCGGTTGGTTTTGTAGCATCGTGACCTATACGTGTTCTATTAATGTTAGTCACTAGACATGTATCACACAAGTACAAGTCACCATCCTTTGTTTATGTATTTGTTCTTTGTAAGTTCATTCTTTGTGAGGGTCGTGCCCTTGTTTGTCGGGTCTCGCCCGTTTGTCATGTGTTTTGCACTTTGAGTATGTATCGTTTATTGTAAATATATATTTCATTCCTTAAAATATATATTTGTTTATGAAGTCTTTGTCCAAGTAATAAGTGTTAAAAATAAATTATATTTTTAACTTTTCATATTTGTTACTTATATTATTTTCTCAAAAATAAATATAGGTATTTCGTGAAATAATATTCGTAATATTATTTTTGTACAAGTATTCTTAGGAAAGTATACCTGTATTTTATGTAAATACTTGTGTATTTTGTATTATTCACCCAAAAATAAATACTTTGATTTTTATTACTTTCCGGAATTATATTTCTTAAAAATAATGTATTTTTAAGACTTGTATGAAATATATATTTTGTCACGCTATAAAATATATATATGGTTATTCTTATTATCCACCCGATTTTGTATAAATTCCATTACTTGGTAATGGTTATATATTTGTCCAAAAATATATATTTAAGTCCATAAGTGTCCATATATTGTCCAAATTCAATAATATGTTAAGGAATATATTTTTATAAATATATTTTCTTGTATTTGTCCACGTACTTCCTTGTAAGGAATTTTGTATATTTGTATACTTATGTATTCTCATGTATTTGAATGTGTATTTTGGTATTTATACTCCATGGGAGTATTTAGTGTATTTTAAAGTTCCTAATATACAACCACATATAATACACAAAGTATACACTTAGCACAAAATTTTGTGATCACTAAATATATATATTTTTCCTGAAAATATACATACCTAATATAAATTTTAACTTGAAGAAATCATCATTTCTTAACTTGAAATTTCACACAAAAGTTAGGGAAACCTTGGTAAATATTTTTAGGTGAATTTTTAGGGAGTAAGTTTCACCACAACTTATATTTTCTAAGTGTCAAAATTTATAAAAAAATTGACATAGTTTCCCCTAAAAATGGAGGTTTCCCATGTTTTCAAAACATGTGTTTATTTTCTTTTCAACACCAAAATCAATTCTCAACAATAATCACCAACAACATACACTAATTTATTCAAATGAAACAACATGGTGAACTTGATTATTGTTTAAAATGTGTAGTCTTTTAGATCTACACTTAACATATAATGATCTTTCCAAAAATAAGTGTTCTTTAGTATTTTAAACAAACTTTTATGAGACTTTATTTTACTAACCAACTCATCAATGAGTTTAATGGTTTCAAAGTTTGTAAGTCATGTTCTAAAATCACTTTTATGTTTATTAGAAAGATCATTATGTTTATCATCATTTTTTACCATGGATCTTTCAAGATCCATGCTTAATAACTTTAGATCTTTCATAAACAAGCTTTATGTTAAACTTTTAACAAACTTTTCATGGGTTTTAGTTTTAACAAACTTTTCATGGGTTTTAGTTTCAAAAATTAGTTTAACATACACTTTATTACTTTAAGATTACAAGTTTATGCATAAAATTTCATTTTTCATGTTCACATAATGCTTCATATGTTCATCTTCTAGTTTAACCGTGGATCCTTCAAAATCCATGCTTAAACTTGTTAGATCTAAGCTTTTAACCAGCTTAACATACTTGATCTAAACATAAACACAAGACATAAAATCAACAACTTCATTACATATACTAAAAATCAATATAATCACTTGTTTTCTTCATGAATATGTTAGATCTTTTCATTTTTAACTTTAAAAGTTAAGTTGTTTAGATGGTGAAACTTGCACATAACATAAACATGAACTATTTTAGTGATCATTAAGCTAACTACTAGCTCTAATGGCTAGGGAAGTGGCACAAGAATGAAGAAGATGAATATGGAAGAAATCAAGTGGTTAAAAGCTCCAAATTGAGGTCCTTCAACTTCTAGTACCTCACACCTTCTTAGATAGCCTCCATACACCTCCTAGTGACCTTGGATTGCCTTGTAATGAAGTGAAAATGGTGTTGTATGTGTGGGAGTAGTGAGCCGAGAGCAAGAGGGGAACAAGGGAAGAAGATGATGAGTTTTTGTGATAATGGACAATGTGAGCTACTTAGGGTCTTTATAAAAACAAAACTCCAACATGTTAATCTTTATGTAGATTGTATGCACTTAATTAAGGGGACAAGAAAATAAAATAGTCAAAAGCATATGGGGCCCATTGGGGCCGGCCAAGGGTGAAGGGGGTGGGGGGTAAAGTGTAAATTTTTGGAAGTTAAGGGTTTAAAGTGCAAACGAGAGGGCTTAAGTTAGTTTAAGTGTGTTTGGGTGTTTTTATGATTTTTAAGGTGTTCTAGCACCAATACGAGTTTAATATCATAAAAACATTATTTCTAGTCAAATTTTGATGTTCCGAGTAGTGTCCGGTTGTTCGTTTCGTTACGGTTCGTTAAAGTGCTAAATTGCGCAGTTTCAGTAAGTATGAAGCCCCTTTAGTGGCAGTTTCAATTCCCGACACTTTGTAAGTTATTCTGAACAATAAAACATAAATTCTGCATGATATTATAGGGTTAAAAAGCTGATTATAGCTGATTTATGCAGAATTCTGCATTTAAAGTGAGTTCCGGGTGTCTTTTAGTGCATAGTTTAGCTTCCGGAAAGTTTATATGTTAACCCTTGTATCCACACTTGGGTTTTAATGTATTTTAGGTGTTGGACCTATTCCTAGGCCCTAATTCTATTGGCTGGCTGCTTTCTGCAGAAATGCTGACACAGTGTGTCTTACCAGTGAGTTTACTAGTCTTTCTGACGCAACGCTTAAAGTAATGCATAAAGCAATATTTGAAGTATAAAACGTGCATGAATTCACATGTATAGCATGTAATCAGAAAATGTTGACATTTAAGCACATAATTGCAGATAATAAATAATAGAGTTAAATGCCATTTTAGTCCCTGTGGTTTGTGCCATTTTGCCAGTTTAGTCCAAAGGTTTCATTTTTAACATGTGGGTCCAAAAAGGTTTCATAGTTGCCATTTTAGTCCATTGGGTTAACTTCATCCATTTTTTCTGTTAACAAGAAGGCCAATTTGGTCATTTTATATGGCTGAATTGCCCTTTTAGTTAACAGAATTACATACAAAATGACCGAATTGGCCTTCTCGTTAACAGAAAAAATGGATGAAGTTAACCCAATGGACTAAAATGGCAACTGTGAAACCTTTTTGGACCCACAGGTTAAAAATGAAACCTTTGGACTAAACTGGCAAAATAGCCCAAACCACAGGGACTAAAATGGCATTTAACTCTAAATAATATTAAAATAGTACGGAAATTATCGGTAATGTGTCCGTTGTCACAGTCTCCCCCCGTTAAAAGAATTTCGTCCCGAAATTCTGGCTGAGTTACCTCCCTTAGGAGCGTTCTCGAACAAGTGGGGGTACTTGGCTTCGAACCGGTCTTCGCATTCCCATGTGTACTCAGGTCCGTGTTTAGAGTTCCAACGTTCTTTGACAAGCTTAATGCGACTCCTCCTTATTTTATGGAACTTCCAATCCGTTACCTCAACGGGTTGTTCTGTAAATCGGAGTGTGTCGTCGATATGCACCTCATCCGCAGGGATGATAACTGTTTCTTGGGTTTGACTCTTTTTAAGGTTTGACACATGGAACGTATCATGTACACCATTATGTTCTTCTGGTAACTCCAACTTTTATGCAACGGTACCAATCTTTTCCAAGATTTTGAATGGTCCAATGTATCGTGGATTCAACTTTCCACGTTTTCTGAATCTTGCCACACCTTTCCAAGGTGAGACCTTCAACAAAACTTTGTCTACCACCTCGAAATCTAAGGGTTTCCGTCTACGATCGGCGTAGCTCTTTTGTCGATCACGAGCCGCCTTAATGCGCTCTCGGATCTGCATGATCTTGTCTGTTGTCTCTTGAACAAGTTCATGACCAATCAACTGTTTGTCTCCAGCGTCTGCCCAACACAACGGCGAGTGGCACTTGCGACCATACATAGCTTCTAACGGTGTGACTTTTATGCTCGTATGGTAGCTGTTATTATAGGAAAACTCAACTAAAGGTAGATGAGTATCCCAGCTGCCACCTAGATCCATAACACATGCGCGGAGCATATCTTCTAGTGTTTGTATGGTCCGATCGCTCTGATCGTCTATTTGCGGATGGAAGGCTGTGCTTAGATCTAGTTGAGATCCAAAGGCCTCCTGGAAGGATTGCCAGATACTTGATACGAAACGTCCATCTCTGTCTGAAATAATCGAAATAGGAACTCCATTTTGTGCCACAATTTCCTTAAGATACAGCTCAGCAAGCTTTCCAGTGCTATCCTTCTCTCGGATTGGTAGGAAATGTAAAGACTTCGTTAATCGATCAACTATCACCCATATCATATCATGCCCTCTAGGAGTCCTGGGTAATTTTGTTATGAAGTCCATTGATATTTGCTCCCACTTCCACATGGGTATCTCAGGTTGCTGCAGTAGACCGGACGGTTTCTGATATTCGGCCTTGACCTTAGCACAGGTTAGGCACTTTCCAACATAAACAGCAACATCACTTTTGAGTTTTGGCCACCAATAGTATTCTTTCAAGTCTTGATACATTTTGTCCGATCTTGGGTGGATCGAGTATCTCGACTTGTGAGCTTCATCAAAGATGACTTCTCGAATACCGCCATAGAGCGGAACCTAAATGCGTCCCATAAAGTATAAGGTTCTGTCACACCCCTATTTTCCACGTGTCACCGGTGGGCCCGGTGGGGAGTATCGTGACGTAGTTGGTATCATCATAGACAACAACACAATATATAAATGCACAGTGGAAGCAAAGATAGATTCATTTCAACTTTAATAAAGTGTAATATTAAATATCACAATTAGTTGTAACGGATCCACAGGCGGATCAAAATAAAATAAGATATTGTTCAACAGCTTTATTGTCATCCAAGCTTGCGAGACTTATTATGGACGCTCTAGAAGACAGCCAGCCTAGTACGTGTAGTACCTGCACTTAACCTTTTGGGAAAATACGTCAGTTTACACTGGTAAATACAATTTAACTGACTCATTTTGAAAAGGTTGAAAATTTATTTGAATGCACGTGGCACGGAACCTTTTTATAACTTGGGATAATTATGCAATATAATCTTGTGAACGAATTACATGTTACTTGTGCATTCAGTAGCCCAGATCTTGTCCGGGTTAAAGATCAATAGACACACCACATTATAGAGTTATACACTGACAGGTGTACGCCTACACCCCGTGCTCAGGTCGTGGCCATCTCGTAAGATGATGCCAAGGATATCCGGGACATGGTCATTAACCCCCCAAAGGCTTTAAGTGAACAAGACTGTTTAAACGATCCGTTCAAATTATTCAATTAACCACCCAAAGATGTAAGATTTGATGCTCGATCAAGCGGTATTTTATATACCGTAACCCAAGCCCGTATAGGGAAAATAAGTTAAAAGTATTTACCTGAGTAAAGTATAAATCACAATTAGCAAGTGAAGGTAGCATTTACTGGTTCTTCTTATTCTGGAACAAAGGTTTATAATAACCTATTAGATTTCTAACGGGTCTTTATTTAAGCTTAAGCTTAGACCGGCTAGTTTTAAAGACAATACGGTTCAAACGCACGATTAAGCGAAGAGCGGATAGAATGTGATTTAGACCCGACAAGTTTGGATACTTGTATAATATGGGTAAACTAAATACATTTTGGATTTTGAGACAAAAATGATAATGTTTGACCCGTTTCGGTCAATTTATGCAAACTAGTTACATAAACCGAACCGAACCGAACGCGAAAAGGGCGTCACGGGTAACCAAAAGAGCCATATGCGAGTTCCCTGAGTTAATATGCCTTAAATATGTTATAATATCAGTAAGATATCTTCTATTATGCCCAAAACGGATTTAAACACAATTTATGCCTCATAAGGGCATTTTGGTTATTTAAAAGATTATAAAAGAGTTTAATTGGAAATCTGAGTTACAGGTCTGGTTTATACAGTAAATATACTTAATTTAACATGTTATAGCAGTAGGGTATGACCCATATATGAAATTTATCATTTAAAACCAAACTATGCGCCTTAGGGGTATTTTGGTAATTTCACGAGGGCTTAAAAGTCAAAATTGGAAACCTGAGTTCAAACACTTGCACTTACTGTTATTTTATAAAAATATACTAAAAACATCAGTAGGTATCAACCTTATATGTTTAATATGGTTATAGTACATACTATGCGTTAAAAACGCTTAAAAAGGCGATTTGGAGCCATTTCCGGGTTTTTAAAAGAAAGCTGATATTTTTATAATTCCAGAATGCTCAAAATATTTTATTTATCAAATAAAATCAGTAGAAAGAGGTTTGGGGTCAAAAGGATTTATAGCACTCATTTTATGGCTTAAAAGGGCAAAATCGGTATTAACCGAATTAAGCTTAGAGACCTATGTTATGCTCAGCCAAAAATTAAATAAAAATCTTTAAAAATCCCAAAATATTATATTATAACAGTGGGTAAAAAGTTTGATATTAAAAAGTGGGTTTTAATAGGTTATATGCCAATTACGCCAATTAATTAACATAAAGCTTTCAAATTACGATAACGAGCATAACTCTTAATCTAGACCTCAAAATGATATCAAATTTTAGGTGCAAGTTTATAAATCAGTAAAAAATGTTTCTACTCTTTCACTTTTTCAAAAATCACGTTTTATAGTCAAAAGGGCATAATAGTCAACTTTAAGCATAAATCGGAAACATGCATATAAATCGGATAGGTATTGAACCAAGTTGTACAATCTCAGAGAGTTATACATATATGAAACCTGGTCCAAAATAAGCTCTAAGACAGATCTCAAACATGAATGAACGGATCAGAACTGATAGTCAAAGCAAAAGTCAAAATATGCGACTTTCGGGTCCGATCCGGGTTTATACTGAAAATTGTCGAGTTGAACATGTTGAGACATGTTCTTACATTAATTACCATGTTATTTTAATGATCAAACAGGTTGCATGTACCCTACATTGCTAATCATGCTTAAATTTGCAAATAATAATTTTGTTGACTTTTTGAAACAAGCTTTGACTCGACAATTAACATAGTTAGATTAGGAATCTGAAAATACCCTTTTAAGGGTTTGTTACCCACATAAATACCAACTTGTAGGTACTTTCAATTCGAGAAATGACTGAGCAAATTTCGTTTAATCTCAAAGTCAAACTTAAATTACGATAGTTTGACTTTTGGTTAATTAGCTAAGCTAGAACGAATTTGAAAGAGTTATGAACACTTACAAGAGTCCTAATTAAGCTTAGAGATCACTAGGAAGTTGGCTTGATGTCCAGAGAGCTCCAGAAGTTGTCTTGTGAATTTTGTGAATGCAAGTGTTCAATGTTGTAAGCTTCAAGATCCTTTTATCACAAGTTTGATCTCATTAGATGTTGCCACAACAGTCTAGGGATGTTGTAAGATGAGTCCAAGTGCCCCTAGATGCATGTAAATCCATTGGTGAGGCTCTGGGATCGGATACAGCTGGTTACAACTCGAAAACAGACCTGCAACTGGCACTTGCGCTATTTTTTTCGCTGGTGACTTATAGGCGGGCCGCGAGACCCCTTACGCGGGCCGCGTACAAGTGGGTAACCAGCTTAACAAGTTTTCATCAATTACAATTCAGTCCTTGTCCTTTGTAACGTGGTTTTGGCTATTTATTTTGCACTCTTGACCCTTAAACCCGACTTTTAAGGGCCTTGGGACATTTACAAACTTGGGTAGGTCCTTGGTTAACTTTGTGCTTACCCGAAAAGTCATGAAATTCAACGTTAACGCATTTAACCCTTCGTGCACGGTTTTGATCATAACTTTCTCATACGATAACGAAACTTGATGAAATTTTTACCACATATTCTAGTGAGTATATTTTAATATTACAAAGCTTCGGGTTTGCCAAAAGATCACTCAGAGGTATACTTTCAACATGTTGACACATTTAGCCCCTGTAGTTTGTAATTCCTCACTTTCTTTCATTTTCCGCTTCGTATGATCCATGATTTATTCATTTAAGATTATAAACACCATGTAGGGTTATTGTAGGGCCTATTTACCCATTGTTGACACTTTGGACCCTTATATTCACATAGTTTCACTGTTTGTCAACTTTAGTCCCTCTAAAGTGCTCTTTCACATATTCAAAGCCTGTGACACGTGTCAATACATTATTGGACATAAATTTTCGAGGTGTTACAGGTTCCCTCTTCGTTTGGCACCAATTTCTTCTCCATGCACGATGAGTGTTTCATCATTCGCAAGAGGGATGCGAATGATTTTCTCATGACAAACAACTTCAGCCTTATTTTTGGACAGCCAGTCCATTCTAACCACCACATCGAAGCTACCCAGTTGAACAGGTAAGAGGTCGATACTAAACATTAGTTCACCAAGTTCTAATGTACAACCCCTAACAACTTTGCCCGATTCGACAAGTTTACCATCGGCTAGTTCTATGGAATAAGGAATGTCTAATCTACTAGATTCTATTCCAAGCATGCATTTAAATTCCACAGACATGAAACTATAATCGGCACCAGTGTCAAAGAGTATGGATGCAAAGTGATTGTTAACGAGAAACGTACCGGTGACCACATTAGGGTCCTCGCGTGCGTTCCTTGCTCCAATCACAAATGCTCGAGCTTGAGCGTTGTTTTCCCTTGGACAATATTTCTTGAAATGCTCTATGCTACCACATCCAAAGCATCCTTGGTTCTACCCAGTTCCATTACCATTCCTGTTACCAATACCATTGCCATTGTTAGTGCATTCATCTATTGACTTCATCTTGTATCGAGTCTAGGATTAGAATTGTTAGATTAAATCTTGTTATACGAGAGTATAGGAGGTTTTAGAGTGTGTTTAATGTAATTTAGCTTGAAAGTGGTGATTTCCCTTGAAAATGTTACTTGACAGTTTCAAGCTAAATCAAGATTTCCCTTGAAAGTGTCACATGACAGTTTCAAGCTAAATCAACATGTTGATTTCCCTTGAAAGTGGCATGTGTCATTTCAAGCTAAATCAACACCACTATAAATAGCCTTCAAGCTAAATCATTTGTAACGTGTTTCTGAAATTCCATACCGAGGTGCTGCTGGTGTGAGGACTGATTGTAAACGATAGTTTATCAATATAATCAGTGTTAAAGTGATACACAAGCTGTTTCGACAATCGGTTTCTTAGTTTCCGCCTCTAAAACTGATAAATCTCTTCTGAACGACTCGTTCGGGTCCGCAAACGATCCTACAGCCATTTCCATTACCAGCACTGTTTCGATTTCCATTTCCGTTCCTATTACCATTTCCATTTCCTTTTCCCTAACAGTTCTTGGTACGTGACCCAGTTTTCCACACTCGTCATATTTTGGAATGTGACAAACTCCTTCATGGTGACGCTTGCACTGATTACATTTGGGCAGAGTGCCCTGGTATCCTCTAGTAGTAGCGTCATTCACGGCTGCAAGTGTTTTTGTTTCCTTGGGTGGATTGGGGTCACGTTTCTTGTTGCTGGAACCCTTGTTGTTGTTACGCGTTGCTTGATTCAGATTCGAATGCTTCCTCTTCTTGTCACCAGACGACTCAGCATGCGTCTCGGTTTTCTCAGTAGGTTTCAGTGATAACTTCTTCATACGGACAACATCCTCAGTAAGGCTGACAGCCAGAGTTACAACCTGAGTGATCGTTGTTGGTTTTGCTGCAGTCACCATGCTGCGAAATTCCAGAGCCAATCCCCAGATGTAGCGCTTAATGCGCTTAAATTCGGGAGTCACCAGATAGGGGATCACTCTTGACAGCTCATGGAACCTTCAAGTATAACCAACAATGTCCGCACCATCCATGGACAGGTTCCAAAATTCAGTCTCTAACCTTTGGAGTTCAGCAAGGGAGCAATACTTTTCCCTCATTCTTTCCTTCAGCTCATCCCAAGTCATACCATACGCGGCATCATCACCCAAAGTTTGGACTTGCAAATTCCACCAAGTCAAAGCCTTATCAACGAACAACCCAGTAACAAAAGTGACTTGCTGGTCCGCAGTACACTTGCTCATGCGGATAGTGGAATTAGTCTTCTCCATCCAGCGTACAAAAGCCACTGCACATCCAGTGCCGTCATAATTCAGTGGCTTGCAGTCGAGGAACTGCTTGAAGGTGCAGCATGGAATTGAACCAACCAATTCACACGTGAGCAATCAATGGAACAATGAAACAAAGACCGTTCATAAATTTCATCATGTTTTAGCAAATCAGCTTAAGGTTACCTTGTGCTGTGTTTCCTCCAGATGAATCTCCATGTCCATTACGTCTAGTACCGCCTGATCCTCCGCTGTGCTCAGTACGGTTCACCTCGTACTGGGCGATAACTTCGGAGATCCTTTCTTCTAGTAGGGAGTTCAGTTCTTCAGCAGTCCTCGACATCGGAGGAAGAGGGGGTTGATCAGAATCCTGATTGTTCACAGTCTTCTTGGGTGCCTTGTTCTGTCAGAACACAACACAACAGGGTTAGACATTTGTTTCATATCATCATACAAGATAGTAGTACATATATGTATAAACATATACACATAAGCATTATCAAACAATCCGCCAACATATAAATCAATTCATATAGCAACAAGCATGCATAAACAGATAAATACTGATGTGTCATAAGATATTTACCGAGTCTTTATAGATATCAGGACAACTTGTTACATCATTGTTTGTGAAGAAAACAAAATGCATAAGGGTTACATCACCCCATAGTACAAGTTTAATACATATAAAAGACAAAATATCTTTCTTCACATTGGCGGTTCTTGCCTTCAAGTTGTACCCAAATATCGGTTATAGCTTTCATACCCAAAAATACTGCTCCATCAAAGTACCTGCAAAGAAAATCTAATGGGCTGGTGGAGAGGGTGGGGATGTAGGGAAGATCAAACTATGAAGATGAGTCACTTCATCCTTACGAATTCGACGGATGAGGGAGCTGATCTGAGTAGGAGTGGATGACACAACAGACATAGTGTCATTATCATCACCAGTCGGTTAAACTCTAAGTCCAGCAACAAAAAGGGCCGAAGACATCACTGAATCGAAAGAATCGACATCAGACTCAAGGTCAGAATCGGAAGGGACATCGGTAACGGACACAACAAGAGTCACCACATCATTATCCAGATCATCAATGAATGGCCAGTTCTCGTCAGGGGTGGCGGCAAAAGGAATAACATGAATGGGAATAGGCTCAACGAGATGCTCAGCAGTCCCGATGGTGAGCTGGTCAAGAAAGGGTAAAGGTAAGGCTAAGACATCATCGAGATCATCATCATCGGTTATCATCTCAGGGTTGGTCTCGGAGTCGGACGTGAGAATATCCGGAGCTAATGCTACCTCGTCGTCAGAGACAGTCGACATCGGGTCACGTTCTTCAGATAGGCCGCTGCTTTCAGACGAAGACATGTGTACCTGTAATATTTTATTCATAGTATATGTATATATTAATTATTATTACTTAACTAATATACAAATAATTATACGCATTGTTGTAAGTAATTCTTAGTTAAAGACAAGTGCTACTCCAGTGCACCCTAAGTCTCGTAGTGTCCTTACTTGACTATTTGAAAACAGTTTCAGGTAGTGGATGTCGCGGAAAGTTTTATGCAATGAAATTTTTTTGAAAAATTGTTTTAGTGAGAGGATCCTAAAGATTGTAGTCTAGACTCGAGAAGGAATCCTGGTTCACAACAATCGCGGCTCTGATACCAATCTGTCACACCCATTTCTAAGGCGGAAGCACGAGGTGTGATCCTGAAAGGTTCTCATTGCATACGAATGGTAAACATGCTACATGATCATAAAACAACTCCAAAATGCCATTGACATTACCTAATTAAAACATAATTTAAGTTTAGTGTTTACATCACAAGATAAGTATTGTCTGAAAAGTTTACAACTTTATTTTAAAGACTAACATAAGGGTTTCGATCTTTATATCACCACACGGGATGGGATATAATGACCAAATCACGCAAAATAGGCATAAGAGTCTTGACACAACAAGACTGAAAACATAAATGACATCCAGGAGCAAGAGTGAGACCGCACGTACATCCACTTTAGTTACCTGAAATACATGTAAGTTTTGGAAAATCGTCAACATAATGTTGGTGTGAATTTATGCAGTTTTGTGTAAAACAGTTTAGCATTCGCTATAGAAAACATGGTATGTAATTGTACTGAAATAGTACTTCTGTAAATATAAGGAAATCGAGATCGCTAATGGTTTGCAAGGACATTAACATGTGCGATGACATAGGAAGCATCCGAACCATAGGCATTTTTACTTGTCGATTCACGACTAGAGACACAAAAGCACTTCTTGGTAAAAGTGTGGCCAAGAGTGTGGTTGCCTAAAACCCATTAGATCTAACCTTTTTGTCACACCCCGATATTTCCACGTATTACCGGTGGGCCCGGTGGGGGAGTATCGTGACGTAGTTGATATCATTATAGTCAAATAACACAATATTTAAATGCACATCGAAAGCAAAAGATAGATTCATTTCAACCGAATAAAATTGTAACATTAAGTATCACAAAATAGTTGAAAATAATCCACAGGTGGATCAAATAAAAAGAAACATTATTCAACAGACTGAAATGCATCCAAGCTTGCGAGACTCTTATTGATGCTAAGGAGAAGGCCAGCCTATTTCGAGTAGTCCCTGCACTTAATCTTTTTGGGAAAATACGTCAGTTTACACTGGTAAATACAATCAACTGACTCATTTTGAAAAGGGTTAGAAAGCTGATTTAAATGCATGAGGCACAAACATTTTATAACCTGGGATAATTATTTGAATATAATCTTGTAAAGAATTACATATTTCTTATGCGTTCAGTAGCCCGGGTTGACACCGGGTTAGAGCTTAATAGACACACCACATTATATAGTCCCGCGGCGGTTTATTCTCGAAACCGGCGGTTATATCTTATTATTTATTTATGCACCGTCTGGTGTACGCCTACACCCCGTGCTTAGGTCGTGGTCATTTCGTAAAATGATGCCAATGATATCCGGGACATGGTCATTAACCCCCCAAAGGCTTTATGCAACAAAACAATTTAAACGAGTCATTTCAATGAATTAACCTCTATTTGATTAAAGATTCAATGCCCGACCAAGCGGTATTTTATATACCATACCCAAGCCCGTATAGGGAAAATAAGTTAAAAGTATTTACCTTTGCAAGTAATAATCACAACAAGCAGGTACACGTAGCTTTTACCGGGTCTCCTATTCTGGAACGAAGGTTTATAATAACCTATTAGAATCCTAACGGGTCTTTAATTAAGCCTAAACTTAGACCGGTTAGTATTAAAGGAAGATACAGTTCGAACTCATGATTAAGCGAAGACCGGAATAGAATGTGATTTAGACCTGACAAGTTTGAATACTTGTATAATAGGGGTAAACTAAACACATTCTGGATTTTGAGATAAAATGATAAGGTTCGACCCATTTCGGCTAATTTATGCAAACTAGTTACATAAACCGAACCGAACGCGAATAACGCATAACGGTTAACCGAATGAGTCGCGAATAGGTTTCCTAAGTTAATATGCTTTAAATATGTTGTGATATCAGTAGGATACCTTCCATTATGCCCAAAACGAGTTAAATCTCAATTTAAGCCCCGTATGGGTATTTTGGTCATTTAAAAGATTATAAAAGGGATTAATTATAATTCTGAGATTCGGGTCTGAAATAATCAGCAAAACAACTTAATTTAATAGGTTATATTAGTTGGTGATAAGTCTTATATGACGAAATGGTTTTAAACCCATACTATGTGTTTAATACGCGTAAAGAGTCGTTTAAAGCGATTTCCGGGTTATAACAGGAATCTTAGTCTTCTGATCAGGTTATAAAGTTCAAAATACTTCATTTATCATATAAAATCAGTAGCCAAAGGTTTGGTGTCTAAATGTTATGTAAAACTCCTTTTATAAGCAAAAAGGGTATAATCGGTATTTACCGAATCAAGGCACTAACCTTAGATTATGATCAGTTTAAAAATAATTAAAAATCTTCAAAAATCTCAAAATATTATATTACATCAGTGGGTAAAAGGTTTGGTGTCAAAAATTGGGTTTAGATAGGCTTTACGCTAATTATGCAGTTTAATTAACAAAAAGCTTTCTAATTACACTATTGAGCATAACTCCTAAACTAGACCTCCAACTTATGTGAAATTTTAGGGACATGTTTATAAATCAGTAACAAAGATTATTGTCCTCTCACATTTCCAAAATTATCGTTTTAAGGTCAAATGGGCATATTGGTCAACATTAGGCATTTAACGGAAACATCGGACAATCAACGAGTCAAGTAGTATAAACGCAGAGGGTTATACTATCATACAAGCTGGTCCTAACGAAGCTCTAAGGCATTTCTAAATCATGCTAATATGGGTCAGAACTGAAAGTCAAAGCAATGGTCAATTTATGCGACTTTCGGTTCCGAACCGGTCCTAAACTGAAAATTGTCGGTTCGGACATGCTTAGACATGTTTTTGCATTGATTACCAAGTTGTATGAGTGGTAAAACAGGTTACACGTCCTCTACATTGTTAATTATGCGTTAAATTGAAAATTAAGTTTCTGTTGACTTTTTCGGATTAAGTTTGACCTGACATTTGACCTAGTTAGAGCGGGAATCAGAGGGTGCCCTTTTAAGGGTTTATTGCCCACCTAATTTCCAACTTATAACTACTTTAAGTTTGACTAATCACTGGACCAATAGTGATTAATCGATAAGTCAAACCTTAATTATGACGGTTTAACTTTAAGCTAATTAACTAAGTAAAACACGATTAAGGAAGGTCAAGGATGCTTACCAAGGTCCTATGCACGTCTAGTGATGCTTAGGGAAGACTCTTGTGCTCCAGAAATGATCAGAAGTTGAGTGTGAATGAATGATCAAAAAATGAAATAATGTGGGTCTTTATATAGTGATCTTGATTGATCAAGATCATGCCAAACAACTCTAGGATTGATCCCTGATCAATTACAAGTGTCCCTAGTGCCTAAGAACTAGTTTGTGCTGCACATGGTAATGAAAAATGGCAATATAAGTCGGTTAAACTTGTTATAACAGGCACCTGTCAAGTTTTCTGATGTTGGGACTGCCTTACGGACCGTAAGGCTAAGGCCTTGCGGTCCGTATTCGCTTTTCAAAAACATCACCCGGTTTGCTTCCTTACGGACCGTAAGGGGTATCCTTTGCGGTCCGTAAGCCTTCACCAGAAAACAAAAAAACATTGTAACTTTTCAAGCTTTGATCATGCAACTTTACAACTTCGAATCCGGACCTTTATTATCAGTATGGGACCTCTTGAACATGCTTGAACAGTTATGTCAACTTGCTATGCTTCAAAAATGTCTTGGATTCTTTTGAAAGGGAACATGCATGAAGGTTTGTCGTACCCATTCTCATAGGATCCCATCCTTGCAATTTGGATCAATTATTACTAGCATTAACCGGATTAGGAAGTTTATCAGATGTTTATAACACAGGTTAAGGTTTGGGATTTATACATAGGTCGCTCAGAGGTATTTATTAACATGTCGACGCTTTTAAATCATACCTTACATCCTTTAACTTAATCCTAAATTTATGACACATTTATCTTATGTGACACGTGTCTTTATTTTATTTGACACCAAATTTTCGAGGTGTTACACTTTTGTTCCGCGGTCTAGGGATATAGTTTGATTAATGGTGCTTATGGCACCCTATTCATGACATGATCTATAGTATCATTCCTTAGTTTTTGTATTCAACATACCATAGCACATGTATTTTCCCCAAGTTTAGAAAACAAGTAAAAGTTTAAAAGTGGGGACATAAACTCACAACACTGCGTATCCTGCGTCGTAAACTTCACCGGTTGGTTTTGTAGCGTCGTAACCTACACGTGTTCTATTAATGTTAGTCACTAGACTTGTATCACACAAGTACAAGTCGCCATCCTTTGTTTATGTATTTGTTCTTTGTACGTTCATTCTTTGTGAGGGTCGTGCTCTTGTTTGTCGGGTCTCGCCCGTTTGTCAAGTGTTTTGCACTTTGAGTATGTATTGTTTATTGTAAATATATATTTCATTCCTTAAAATATATATTTGTTTATGAAGTCTGTGTCCAAGTAATAAGTGTTAAAAATAAATTATATTTTTAACTTTTCATATTTGTTACTTATATTATTTTCTCAAAAATAAATATAAGTATTTCGTGAAATAATATTCGTAATATTATTTTTGTACAAGTATTCTTTGGAAAGTATACCTGTGTTTTATGTAAATACTTGTGTATTTTGTATTATTCACCCAAAAATCAATACTTTGATTTTTATTACTTTCCGGAATTATATTTCTTAAAAATAATGTATTTTTAAGACTTGTATGAAATATATATTTTGTCACGCTATAAAATATATATATGGTTATTCTTGTTATCCACCCGATTTTGTATAAATTCCATTACTTGGTAATGGTTATATATTTGTCTAAAAATATATATTTAAGTCCATAAGTGTCCATATATTGTCCAAATTCAATAATATGTTAGGGAATATATTTTTATAAATATATTTTCTTGTATTTGTCCATTTACTTCCTTGTGAGGAATTTTGTATACTTGTATACTTATGTATTCTCGTGTATTTGTATGTGTATTTTGGTGTTTATACTCCATGGGAGTATTTAGTGTATTTTCTAGTTCCTAATACACTACTACATATAATACACAAAGTATACACTTAGCACAAAATTTGGTGATCACTAAATATATATATTTTTCCTGAAAATATACATACTTAATATAAATTTTAACTTGTAGAAATCATCATTTCTTAACTTGAAATTTCACACAAAAATTAGGGAAACCTTCGTAAATATTTTTAGGTGAATTTTTGGGGAGTAAGTTTTACCACAACTTATATTTTCTAAGTGTCAAAATTTTATAAAATGTTGACATAGTTTCCCCTAAAAATGGAGGTTTCCCATGTTTTCAAAACATGTGTTTATTTTCTTTTCAACACCAAAATCAATTCTCAACAATAATCACCAACAACATACACTAATTTCTTCATATGAAACATCATGGTGAACTTGATTATTGTTAAAAATGTGTAGACTTTTAGATCTACACTTAACATATAATGATCTTTCCAAAAATAAGTGTTCTTTAGTATTTTAAACAAACTTTTATGAGACTTTATTTTACTAACCAACTCATCCATGAGTTTAATGGTTTCAAAGTTTGTAAATCATGTTCTAAAACCACTTTTATGTTTATTAGAAAGATCATTATGTTTTTCATCATTTTTCACCATGGATCTTTCAAGATCCATGCTTAATAACTTTAGATCTTTCATAAACAAGCTTTATGTTAAACTTTTAACAAACTTTTCATGGGTTTTAGTTTCAAAAATTAGTTTAACATACACTTTATTACTTTAAGATTACAAATTTATGCATAAAAATTCAATTTTCATGTTCACATAATGCTTCATATGTTCATCTTCTAGTTTAACCATGGATCCTTCAAGATCCATGCTTAAACTTGTTAGATCTAAGCTTTTAACAAGGTTAACATACTTGATCTAAACATAAACACACGACATAATATCAACAACTTCATTCCATATACTAAAAATCAATATAATCACTTGTTTTCTTCATGAATATGTTAGATCTTTTCATTTTTAACTTTGAAAGTTAAGTTGTTTAGATGGTGAAACTTGTACATAACATAAACATGAACTATTTTAGTGATCAAGAATCTTGCTAGTAGCTCTAATGGCAAGGGAAGTGGCACAAGAATGAAGAAGATGAATATGGAAGAAATCAAGTGGTTAAAAGCTCCAAAGTGAGGTCCTTCAACTTCTAGCACCTCACACCTTCTTAGATAGCCTCCATACACCTCCTAGTTACCTTGGATTGCCTTGTAATGAAGTGAAAATGGTGTTGTGTGTGTGGGAGTAGTGAGCCGAGAGCAAGACGGGAACAAGGGAAGAAAATGATGAGTTTTTGTGATAATGGACAATGTGAGCTACTTAGGGTCTTTATAAAAACAAAACTCCAACATGTTAATCTTTATGTAGATTGTATGCACTTAATTAAGGGGACAAGAAAATAAAATATTCAAAAGCATATGGGGCCCATTGGGTTCGGCCAAGGGTGAAAGGGAGGGGGGTAAAGTGTAAATTTTTGGAAGTTAGGGGTTTAAAGTACAAACGAGAGGGCTAAAGTTAGTTTAAATATGTTTGGGTGTTTTTATGATTTTTAAGGTGTTCTAGCATCAATACTAGTTTAATATCATAAATACATTACTTCTAGTCAAATTTTGATGTTTCGGGTTGTCACACCCCGATATTTCCACGTATTACCGGTGGGCCCAGTGGGGAGTATCGTGACGTAGTTGATATCATCATAGTCAATTTATCACAGTTTAAATGCACAGCGGAAGTCTAAGGATAATAACATTACAAACCGAATGAAAGTAATATCAATTATTACAAAAACGGTTGTAAGGGATCCACAGGCAGATCAAAGTCAAAAGGAACATTGTTCAACAGATTTATAAACATCTAAGCTTGCAAGACTCTTTATTGATGCTAGGAGTAGCCAGCCCATTTCGCTTAGTACCTGCACTTAACCTTTTTGGAAAATACGTCAGTTTTCACTGGTAAATACAATTAACCGACTCATTTTGAAAATGTTTGAGAAAATTGATTTGAATGCACAAGGCACAAAATATCTTTTATAACTTGGGATAATTATTTAAAAATAAACTTGTTAAAGATTTACATGTTTATTATACGTTCAGTAGCCCGGGCTGAAAACCGGGTTAAAGATTAATAGACACACCACATAATATATCCCACGGCGAGTTATTCTCGAACAGGTGGGTACATTATTTTACATACGTACCGGCAGATGTATGCCTACACCCCATGCCTAAGTACTGGCCATTTCAATGAATGAGCCGAGGATATCCAGGACTTGGTCATTAACCCCCCAAAGGCTTAAAATAAACAAAACATATTAAACGGGTTATCTCAATGATTTAACCTTCATACTATTAAAAATTCAATACCCGACCAAGCGGTATTTTATATACCGTATCCCAAGCCTGTATAAGGGAAAATAAGTTAAAAGTATTTACCTGAGAAAATTATACAAATTTATCCCAGCCGTACAAATCAGCAAGTGCAACTATCTTTTACTGGGCTCCTAAATCTGGAACGAAGGTTTTAATAACCTATTAGATTCCTAACGGGTCTCACTTAAGCGAAGACCGGTTAGTTTTAAAGAAAGGTATACGATTCAAAACGCAAGATTAAGCGAAGACCGGATTATAATGTGGTTTAGACTCGACAAGTATGAAGACTTGTATAATATGGGTAAACTAAACACATTCTGGATTTTGAAGTAAAAATGATAAGGTTTGACCCGTTTCGGTTAATTTATGCAAACTAGTTACATAAACCGTACCGAACGCGATAAATGCATAACGGGCAACCAAAAGAGTCATGAGCAGGTTTCCTAAGTTAATATGTCTTAAATATGTTGTGATATCAGTAGGATATCTTCCATTATGCCCAAAACGGATTTAAAGTCAATTTAAACCCCGTAGGGGTATTTTGGTGATTTTAAAGATTATAAAAGAGATTAAATATTAATCTGAGGTTCTGGTCTTAAATGATCAGTAAAAATATTTATTTTTGCAAGTCATATCAGTAAGGTATTGCATATATGTGAAATTTATCATTTATAACCCAACTATGCACCGTAGGGGCATTTTGGTAATTTCACATAAGCTTTAAAGGTCAAAATTTAGAATCTGAGTTCAAAACTTTTTCTTACTGTTAAAGTATAAAAATTTACTTAAAACATAAGTAGGTATTAAGTCTTATATGCCAAAAATAGTTTTAACCCATACTATGTGTTTAAAACGTGTAAAAAGTCGGTTTTAGGTGATTTTCGGGTTATATAAGGAAAGATGAGATTTTTATCAGCCCAGAAGGCTTAAAATATTTTATTTATCATATAAAATCAGTAGCAAAAGATTTGGCATATATCTTAAGGAAAGACACTCTTAGGTAAATTTTTATTGTCTATGACAGAAATCCTTCAAATGCATCAGTTATTGCTTGCTAACTTATCAAATTAAACATATCTAACATTTTCATACATGATTTCTAAGCTCTCATAAGAGTGTGTTAATTTTGTTCCAACCAAAAATCATTTTAGGTAAAAACCAATTTTAATAAGAAATGCCAAAAGAAGGGCTTAACTTTCTTTCTCGGACCTTTATGCAAGGCACACAAACACACTTTACCACTTTTTTTTTTCTTTTTGGTCCAAACTTGATACCTACTTCTATACATATATGTAATATCATATTTTATAGAACACAAGTCTCTAAGGTACATGTACAATGCCTTACATGATTTTAACATATTTGATATTTTGAAAGTTTAGCTGGAATACATAAAATTACCCCCCCCCCCCCCCCCAAAAAAAACACTTTTAATCGTGTAACCCATCATCCTTAACAAGCTCCATGGTCACCATCTTCAACTCCTGAGGTTTGTTTTGCACAAGAACAGTCCCTGCACAGTTATTAAAAACTAACTGTAATTCTAATTTTTCAAATCCAGTCCCTGAAATTCTTATAACCGTTTATACCCCTTCTGCACATGCTTAGCATTTTAAAAAAAGACCAATATACCCCTTCGTTATAAGAATCCCAATACCTTTAAAAAAGACCAATATACCCCTTCGTTATAAGAATCCCAATACCTATTTGTTCGTACAACCACATTAAACCCTTTTTTATTTGTGTAATTCTAATTTTTCAAATCCAGTCCCTGAGGTTTGTTTTGCACAAGAACAGTCCCTGCACAGTTATTAAAAACTAACTGTAATTCTAATTTTTCAAATCCAGTCCCTGAAATTCTTATAACCGTTTATACCCCTTCTGCACATCCCAATACCTTTAAAAAAGACCAATATACCCCTTCGTTATAAGAATCCCAATACCTATTTGTTCGTACAACCACATTAAACCCAAAATACAACATAGATGCTGATAAAATATTAAACATGTTACCATCCATACATGCTGATAAAAGATTAAACGTTTATACAAAAACAACCGGGCATACAACTAAACATAAATAACAAAAGACGAATAAATATTTGTTCGTACAACCAAATTAAACCCAAAATACAACCAAACGAAACAGATAAATACTACTCCTAAGCCATTTCCTCGTCACTGTCATCAGAACCACTATCATCATAACATGTCAACTGCATCTGCGTGTCAGACGGGCCTGCCTGCGTGCCGGACGGGCCTGCCTGCGTGCCGGAAGGGCCTGCCTGCGTGCCGGACGGGCCGGCTTCCGAGCCGAACCCCGGATACACTCGTGGTTGTGGCGGGTCTCGAACCGGCAACCCCGCCTCGCTACGCCTAACAGCCTCGCTAGCCATCATCCACTCCATCATATCCTCCATCCGGTCCATCCGCCGATCCTGCAGCGCCAACCTCCCCATCACAGCCGTCTGACCCGCCACAAGCCTCTCGAGGAGACGCTGAGTGGACTGAGGCAACCTCACCGCATGATAGACGCGCCGAGGATGCTGTGGCGGCTCCTGCGGATGCCCCTACTCAACCTCAGGCTCGACGTCACCCTCTCCAATAGGCTCATCAACAACATGGGGCATATCCACCTCCGCAGCGTCCAGCAGATGTTGATGTACTAACGGCTGGGCTACGAAAATTTGTTCGTTCTCACCGACAAACCGAAAACCAATGCCCGGAAAGTTCACCGCCAAGTTCATCCCTCTCATCGTCCTAATACCCAAATACTCGAAATGGGCAGGCGGTGGCAACTCACCGATGAATGGAAAATACCGACCGCAATGCTGGGCAATACGCGTGATGAACGCCCCTCCGTGCAATCCGCCACGCTTCTGACGTCGGGAAAATGAGGCGAAATACTCCGCCAGGCAGCGATGGAGGGCGCACGGCGTCCCCGTGAATAAACAGTAAAGATAGAACATGTCGTTTTTCGTGACCCACTCGTTGCTTTTGCCACGCCCAGATATCGACGTGGCAATGCAACAGTGTATGTAGCGAACGAGTGGGTCAGTAATCAACGAGACACGGGCCTTATGACCGAAGGGTACATCACAGAGGGTGGGCCACCAAGCAAGCAACTGATCATCAGGCATAGATGTGATCGCTGTGGTATAAATATCCTGAACCAACTCCTCATCAGTGTAGAATCCGGTGGCCAAAGCAAACTGACGCAGCGACATATTATGTCGCTCCCCGAATAAACAGAAAGTTACCTCAGCAGGGGGTGGTTCCACCATTGGATCGTCCATATCTGAGTTAGGCTGCTCAGCAGGCCGTGGTCGATAGATAAACGTGGAGAGGAACTCCACCACCATAGGCCTATAAGAAGGCCCAGCCGCATAAAAAAACATACGATCCCACGGGTTATTTTCCCCGATTATACCCCGGGCCCTCTGCTCCTCGCCACACTCCCGTAACGCGTCCCAACACAACGCCCTCTGCTGCCTCACTCTCATACCCCGGAACTTGGCAAAACGTCTGTATTCTGTACTGCTCTGGGGGAAGTCTAAAAAATCGTACTACTCACAATTACCCCCGGCCATCGGATTGAATACCGGACCACCATTTGGTGCCTGTTGTTCCTCATCTGACGACATATCTGCAACAATTAAAAGTTAATATTTTGTCAAAATATTAATAAAATTTCGACAACCCACAAACGCCACAGCCAACCCACAACCACCACATCCAACCCACAACCACCGTCAAACCCTAACCCATAGATACAACCACCACCGTCCTAACCTCAACCACTCTAACAACCACCACCGTCCTAACCTAAACCACTCTAACAACCACCACCGTCAAACACCTCTACCGCCAAACACCACAACCAAAATATTTCAGAAAAAACAAAAAAAAAAAGACCCGTAAAAAAACAATAACAAAAAGGAAAGATGAAGATGTTACTAACCTCTTGTGAAAATTCGCACCGTATGGTTCGATACGGGATAGAAATGGTATACGGGAGAGAGTTGTGTGTGTTTTTGGTGTTTTGGTGTGTTTGTGTTTGAATTGATTTTGATCTAGTTTTCCCTCTTTAGTGAGCTGAAATATTGTTTGTGTCGGTATACACTCCTCATAAGCCAATACGTGGCTTATAGATTGCTTACCAGCAGCCGCTTATTGTGCTATGAGCGGCATATAGAGGCTGGTATACACCTCTCATTGCCCAATATGCTGCATATGATGCCTTTCTTTTAATAAAAATAGTGATGTAAATAAGTGTTTTTACATTATAAAACAATGTAATTAACATTTTTTATAAAATAAATGTTGCTTACACTATATTCAAAAGATAATAGAATGTAAATTAAAAAAAATAAAACATAATAATACGATTAAACAGTTTTACGTGTTACAACGAGAACCTACAACAAGTTAATAAAGTCTCTTCGAACACTTCTATTACTACGAAGTAACTTCTTACCCTCTGAAAGACGAGACATGTACATTGTCTCCCACTCCATAGCTTCAGTACTTCGATACATATTCCATAGTCCATTCGGTGGAGGCATCGGACCATCATCCGTTAACTTAACCATGATGAAATGGCCATCTTCCACATAGGCAATCGAAAGAACAGAATGGCCCTCCGCCGGACCATCAAACATGGGAAAGTATGTTTGACAAACACCATTGCTTAAATGTTGAACAACGACACCAAATTTTTTAGCCACCAACAATCCGGTGTATGGCAAGAACATCCAGCATGCCATTGGTGCAGGTTCCACGTGCAACCAGTTTATTGATCGATATACTGTAGTGTAAAATCCCGGATCAAAAGAGTCAAGAATAGGCCACCACCGGGCTTTGTTAATGAACATCTCATCCAGTAGCTCTTGGCGGACCCACATCCAAGCATTCTGGTCCAACCCCAAACCCATAGCCACCGATCGAAACCCACAGTTACCGTCAGGCTAGGCATCTTCCATTTGTGTTATGTATCTTCTATACATAGATGGAAGCCAGTCCTTAAAACGATCGATCATGTTTTTGTACCTGTAATTGGAAAATATATTGTGGAAAATCTTTATCAGGGAAAATGTATGTATGGAAATACGTAGGATATTATATAGGTCAATGATTGTTGACGTACCTATCCCCCACCAACAGTGGAAAATCTTCATCTATAATTTCAACTGTCTTTTTAGCCTTATTTTTCTTTGAACGACTGCGTTGCACTGCTGGCTTTTAAGTGTCCTCGTCCTTCTTTTGGCTTTTTCCTTTTGCTTCGGACCGGGTATCTTTACGTCTCGCAACCTCCTCCTTCTTTTTTGTTGTGCTTTAGAGGTTGGGCACCCCCGAGTATCTTGTTGTACCTCAGGCGGTTGATGGTCAGTCATACTTGGATTCACCACCTCCTTTATCTTCGACAACATACTTTTTAACACTATCGGTGGTTGCGCCTTCAGTTGTTGCATGACTCTGTCCATTTCCTCCGGAAGATTATTATCGTCTTCCTTAAGTTCTTCAGCATTGAAATCTAGTTTTGTCCAGAATTTGTCTACGGCGGCAAGAGGAATTTTGCAATCTGTATTTTAAAAACAATAGTTAGAAATGAGGGGGTGGGTATTCATATGAAGTAGAATAAGCGGTTGAAGCTTGTTTTTATTACTTGTATTTTCCCACCACTCCATCCGAGAAGCACATGGCAACCCACAACTCGTAAAAAGCACATGACCACAAGTCCCCCCTGCTGCGAGCAACGTACGTATCTTTTTCTTCTCCACAAGCAACAAATCTAATGCTTTCAGGGAAACATTACCACGTAGGTTATCAAAGAATGATATCATGTGGTCCCCCATTTTCAAGGACCAGCTATCCTGAAAAGTGAGGTTTATTTGTATACGTTGTGACTCTACAACTTTGTCAACAAGCCACACAAGTCTATGGAGTGAGCTGTTTGGCCCCTTAAGGTATCTCTTAAACTTAGCATGTTGGCTTTCAACTCTGTTGGTTGTATGTTGACCAAAGTTAGGGCTTGTGTTAGTCCAGGCTGAAACAAACTTTTCTTTATAGGGTAGTAGCCAAACAGTATACAAATAGTCCAAAACTCCTGAAAAAAAAACAGAATATAACGATTTGTAATATTTGTATTGTAACACCCCGACCAAAGGCTGAAACAAAATTTTTCTGATAAATTAACTATTTTTAAATAATTAATTAAACAAATAAAACTATGTAATTATTGGATTAAATTGGTTAAAAATCGAATTTTGGGAAAAATATCAATTTTATATTTTCGAACATCATTCTGATGTTAAAATAATTATATAAAAATTTTCAGGTTTTATAAAATTAGTTTACTATTTTTATTGAATTTAATAAGATTAAAACTAACTTAATTCATAATAATTAGATAAAACCGGAAATAATTATAGTTTATATTTTTAGTAAATCAGGTTTGATGTATATGAGTTTATATAAATGTTAGTTTTTATAAAAGTGATAAAAAAACGTAAAAATAAAATAAAAGGTGTGTGCCCGGTTGGATTTTAAGAAGTGTATAAAATAACTAATGTTAGGGTAACTATCAGCTCCTATACAGGAGGATCAACTGGTAAAGAAGGGGTGCTTTTACACGAGTGGTCCGGGTTCGATCCTTGCTAAGGGGCGGGTTATACAAGAAACCCCCCCTTTTTTGTTATTCTAATTAACGTAGTTAACTAAGTTAACTTTTTTTTAAAGTATAAAACAACTAATGTTAGGGTATCTATCAGCTCCTGTACAGGAGGATAAACTGGTAAAGAAGGGGTGCTTTTACACGAGTGGTCCAGGTTCGATCCTTGCTAAGGGGCGGGTTATACAAGAAACCCCCCTTTTTTGTTATTCTAATTAACTTAGTTAACTAAGTTAACTTTTTTTTAAAGTATAAAACAACTAATGTTAGGGTATCCATCAGCTCCTGTACAGGAGGATAAACTGGTAAAGAAGGGGTGCTTTTACACGAGTGGTCCAGGTTCGATCCTTGCTAAGGGGCGGGTTATACAAGAAACCCCCCTTTTTTGTTATTCTAATTAACCTAGTTAACTAAGTTAATTTTTTTTTAAAGGATTTCTTATTCAACATTTAACTTGGTTAAGATTTTAGAGTTAAAATAAGTTTCAAACAAGGCTATTTCAACCCTTATACTTTAGATTTCAATAATTACATTTTATGCCCAATACTTTGTACTTTTAAATAATGTCAAAATAACCCCTAGACTATAACTTTCAATAAATGACAGTTTAGTCCCTGGACTTGGTTTTAACCATTTTTTAAGCAAGTTTCAAACAACGACAAACAAGTCCCTCAACTTATAGTTTCATAAAATGTCAAAATAGGCCCCTATAGTTTGTAATATAATACGTACCTGATCTATGATCGTCAGTCAGTCGTGTAAATAGCCGCTCAAAGTTATAATTGTATAGCGTCTCAGTGGGAGAATTACACAATCGAGACCAAGAAAGCTTGAATATTTTCCATTCTTCAGCCGTTGCAAATTTTGCCTTGGTGTGTTTTAGAATATTTTGTGAGATGTGCCACCTACATAGCAATTTGGATGCTTTTGGGAATACTTTATCGCAAGCATTCATCAAAGCTTTATCGCAATCTGTTACTATCACGCGCGGTTCCATACCCTCTTCCAACAATCCTTTGAGCTTCTGTAGGACCCACAAGAAGTTATCATGTTTTTCTTTAGAGATAAAAGCATGAGCGACACAAAACGACTTGTGTGTCGATGTCACACCCACAATTTGAACAAACGAAAGTCTATACTCATTCGTTTTGTAAGTGGTATCAATCATCAACACATATGGGAAAGCACGCCACATATCGTACGAGTACCGATGAACAAAAAAAAACCTCCTCGACCGCATTTGTTTCGGGATTCACCCGGGTGTGGTAAACATACCTTCCTTCATGCAACATTTGCTCCAATATCTGCATTGGAGTCCGATCACCGTACATTTTAACTTTAATCTTTTTATCACGTTTTGTATGTCTCGTAGAATGCACACGCTCTGTGGGTTTTGTTTTCTTATGGTTAAATGTATGTTCGTAGGCTCCATGTTTTGAATATAAAGTCTCTCTACCAATGATTCTTCGTCTGGGGTCAACCTTCTCGCAAACGCGTGACCCTCGAGAAATACCGCAGGCTCATGGTTATGATCCTTTTGCTTCACCACTAAGCTCCAATTGCCACTACTTGCGTCTAGTTTCCCTATCATTTTAAAAGGACACCCAATCTTCTTGCTACCAGAACGCCGAACTGTTGCTTTACTTTTGCATGTGCCTCCACGGTCGCATTGCAACCATATCTTCACTGTCCTTGCTGACGAATCTTCACCTTTTGTTACCGTTCGTTGGGTCACAATGACGTAACCTTTCGCAATTTCTGTTTTGTAAGCCCAATTCTTTAACTCGTGAAGTGTCGCAAATACCTGAAACAACGGTAATTTAAAACTATGTTTAAAACTATATTTGTTTAAAATCTAATAAACCTTATACATAACGAATAACACGTAAACAAAATCAACTTTGTCTAAATTCTAATAGGCACCCTTCTAATAAACCTATACATAACGAATAACACGTATACAAAATCAAAATTGTCTAAAATTTAATAAACATTATACATAACGAATAACACGTAAGTGACGGTTATGTTATACCTTTCCTTGTTTTTTTGGGTCATTAGCACCATCGTCCCAGCCACCACCATCGTCCCAGCCACCACCATCGTCCCAGCCACCACCATCTTCCTCGTCTTGATCACTTTCCTCGAAGTGTGTAACACCTTTCTCGATTTCGTTCTTGTCTTCCTCGAAGTCAAAAGCACCTTCCTCGGACTTTTTCTTGCGTTGTTTTTCCTGATGGGAATGGTAAGTCCCGTATGTGTGTTGCGGATAGCTTTGAGCCACGTAAGATGGTCCCGCCTCCTCTACGACCTGAAACAACTTAATGGTTATACTAAAATAACCAAGACGACAATATGAATTTTTTACCTGGTTCAAATCAGGCATCACGGACCGCACACTCCCTTCCTGATGCGAATGGTAAGTTCCGGCGTGTTGCGGATAGCTTTGAGCCACGTAAGATGGTCCCGCCTCCTCTACGACCTGCAACAACTTAATGGTTAGACTTTAATAACCATAACGCCAATATGAATTTTTTACCTGGTTCAAATCAGGCACCACGGGCCGCACACTCCCTTAATCACAACGACGCACGGAAACCACCTCCTCCTCACCTCGATCAACGCCGGGTAACCAAACGCTTTCGAAGACGTATGACTCATTCGAAATTTCAAAAAAATATCCAAAGTCCCAATTTGACATCGTGATTCGAATCTAATTTAACCAGACCGTTTATTTGAAAATTTTTATCATTTTCATCACTTTTTTGGGATTTTTGAACATTTGTATTACATGAATCTCGTAAGCTTGGGGTAAAGGGAAAAAATTCGAAACAATACGCAGCGTATAGGGCCATGAGCGCGTATATGCAGATCACCTTTTCAGCCTTTTCAGTCTGAACTCCGCTATCTTGTCAGCAATATACCTTAAATTCAGATATTATAGTACTAATGAGCAGTGTATAAAGCAATGAGAGGCGTATAGGGTTTAATGCTCCAACTACCACCTTTCTAATACACCGCTCATAGGGCAATGAGGGTCGTATAACTTTACTTTTTCTGACATAATTAATGCACTCAACCCCTATACAACCCTCATTGCCTTATACGGGGCTGCTGGGGGGGGGGTGTCATTACTTTTGGGGGATGTACCAATACCCTCACTCTATTAAAAACAATCAATTTGTTTTTTCAATGTACAAATATGTACATACATCTGACCATGTTCAAAACAATCAAATTCTTCAAGGAACATATATGTACATTATAAAACCAAGTTCAAAACAATCAGATTGCTTCAATTTGTGTGTATATATATAAGGTGGAGTTCGGCAACCAAGTCCATTTTTCTTACAAAGTGTACAAAGTCATAAAAACCACAATTTCAGCCATAAAACACACACAAAACCTACAAATAACAGAGTGAAGATTACTAAAACACCTTATTCAAATCCTATGTAACGATACCGATAACGACCACCGAAAGATTAACATGGACCATTGTGACACCCTAGGCACATCCCACATCGGCCGTGGCCAGGAGAGATCCCTGGTTCATAAGTAATCAAATTCCTCTTAAATCACCAACGCGTTTTGGGCTTAATACTAGTGGATGAGAGAACTCCATAGTTAAGCGTGCTCAGGTAGGAGTAGTAGGGCAACTAAATACAAAGCCGTGAGTTCCTGGATGGGCAACCCATGGAGGGGTCGGATGTTACAGCTACCATCAGCTGACTAGATTCCCCACGGCCATGGGTTATAGTCTAGTATCGCCACTACATTTAGACTGGCTCATTGTTGGCTTCAGTCTCATATTTTGTTCAGTACATTTACAGCAGTTACATATTCAGTTGCTTGTGTGGTTGTATCATTTGGTTACATGTTGTGTACATTTGTTCACTTAATTACCATTTGAGTTGCATGTTATTAATTACTCATTTCAAAACAAGTAAACAAAAACCATTTTTCATTAAAACCGTTTTGATTTGCTCACCAACTTTTGTTGACCAAAAAATCATTTTTCCAAATGATACATGTAAACATGTTTAAAGATTGGATGATGACATTTAGGGAAGATGCCTTACAGAAATAAACCGGATTTATGTTGTATTACAATCATTGTTTGTACTTGTGAGTTATCAAATTAAATCATTTAATATTTCAACTTTTAATGATGTTGTCATAAGCTATGAGCAATCGGATTATGCCCCAGTCACCTATTGCGCTGCGGGTCGGGGTGTGACATATATGACACGTGATAAATGTGTAAAAAAAGTGGGTTACGTAACTAGAGTGTGTAGTGAGAGATTATATAGATAGGTGGTTATATATGTATGTATATACTGTATATATATGTTTGTGTGAGAGAAAGTCCCCTATACCGCCGCTATGTATATCACCCCTTCAATTAATCCCCTCATAGCGCCCCAAGAGTCTGGGACGGTGTTCTGAACGCCATGAGACACTATGGGTTACATAACCCCTTTATCACGCTCAACTACACAAGCGTTTATAACTTTACTAGGTTTTTACCTGGGATTGCTTCTCGGGCTCGGGAAAGTTATTTAGATTAATTAATTACCATTGGTTATTAATACGACCGCATTACATCAACCATCTTATACTGTTATTAATACGACCAAAAGTCAATCAGATGTTGACCAAAAGTAAAACGGAGTATATTGTTTTTAGTTCACAACTCCACATTGTTTCCGTTAGACATGGAGCTAATAATTTACATGTACATATATAGTTTTAGAATCACAACTTCAAAACTAAACAAACAAGTCTAGTGTCAGTTTCGAAAAGCAAACAACTACAACCCGAAAATTTAGTTCAATGTATGCTTCTGCATTTGCCTTCTTCAAACCACAAACATTCATCCGAACATAAAAAACTTTTTACCTTTCACAAAGTTAAGTGTAAATGCTTGACCTGAAACCATGCCTTTATCTCTCACAAACTTTCTCATTCCTTGCAGATAATATCTTGGTTGACCTCGAGATGAACCTATAGCAGCTTGAATATTCCAAACATCACCTGCCACATCCACAATCTTCAAACCCATCTTACGATTCAGTCCAAGATCTTCAGCCTGTTTTTTAAAAAGGTGCTATAACAAACAACGAACAATTCAATAAACAAAGAATTAACACATCTTTAAAATCTGACTAAAGTATTATATATTAGTAAACTCATCATCACAAACTTACAAAATGACCGTCCACACGGAAAGAAAGAGGTACGATCTGATCATCTTCATTCCCAACAACCATACCACTATTATTGACATCAACGACGTCCTGTACAGCTTCACTATCTGAACTCAACACAATCTCTTCTATCACCTTTTGTTTAACAACAGCACAAACCTCAGGTGGAAGCACTAAATCACAGGTAGCACAATTGAAAACCGTGATATGAAAAGTCTGAAGATCTATCATCTCAAAGACAATGAGATGATCAGCAGTTAATGACAAGTCATTCTTTATCTCCTTCCATCCGGTAATTATGTAAAGTTCAGTGTTGATATCTTCCACCCCTACAGACCAGTTCTTGTTTTCAGATCCTTTAATAACGACCGGATATGAAGGAATAGTGTTTAACATCTTGTGATGAACAAAAGAACGATTAATACTCTACAATCAGAATAAAACACATTATATAGTACATTAGTAAAAATATATCAGAAAATTAAGTAAAAAAATAAAACACAACAAATAAACAATTGTATCTCCAATAAAATTACATGATGAATAATATTCCAAGTTACATACCACAAAATCTTCGTTACCAGATGGTTTGTAGTAAAACTCTTCACAAGGAGAAAGAGCAATGTCTTGATAAAAATACAATATTCTGAAACTTTGTAAAGCTTCTTCATAATGAAATATCAACCATGAATCTGAAGGTATTTTCAAACTGTCTACCAGTTGACACCAACCATTATAAAAATAATATCTGCCATTGCTTAGGGGATAGATCTTGACTTTAAAAACATTTCCAGCTGTGGTTCGGATATTTGTATTTCCAATTGGATAATTAAACTGTTGAATCCAATTTTGATACTGTTTTGGCAAAATCTAAGCATAAATAAAAGAAACACTTTTATTGCTAATTATCATACCAAAAAATTAAAATTAAGTGTTAAACTAAGATCGGATAAAACTACTAACCAAACATTTCCTTTTACTGCTTTGAAGGTAACACGAAAATCCATAAATCATTCTCACATAAAACTGTAACAGTATCAATCATATATAATCAAAATTAATAACATTAAGAAACAAATGAATACAATGCATTAAGGTATGCAATACATCTAAATAAAAGATGATACAACTAATATATATCAAAATAACAATAGACAACATCAAAAATGTGAGAATACATGTAATTTCTTATCATATCGAAATATATATATATTTTTACATCAAATCATATAATTAAAACTTAAAACCTACTTTTCCGATTAAGTATCACAAATATACAAGAACGATCAACAGCTGTATAAATTGTATAGAAAAACAGGATAGTGACTTGTGTCTATTCAAAAGAAAAACTTAAAAACAGTATACCAAGTACTAATCAAAATAAATTCAACTTTTTTAAATACACATGAGAATACATCAGATGGTATATCATAAATCAGAATAAGATAAATACATGAGCAAAGTGAAATCCAATAAAATCAACAATAGATAACACAAATGGTAGATACAGGAAATGCAGATCACTTTTTTTAGAAACATATATGTCTCATGCATAATAACTACATATTAATCGGATATTCAAAAAAATTAGGACTATCAAAAATTGTTCAAGTATAAGCCGCAACAATAAACGCAATCATAACCAACAATGGATTGAAAAAAAAAACAGGGACATACATGAATACACTACCGTCGACTACAACTTCTTCATTTAAATAGCAAGAACCATAATCGCCCAAAGAATTCATAACTAAAAGAATAAACATAAAAAATACAAAACAAATCAGATTATTTAACAATACCTTTATTATTATTATACAAGATGATATTGATGAAGATCGGAAGAAATCGAAGAAGATGACAGATTTTGTTGGAGAAAGTGTAGAAAGAAACGTGGAGAGAGAAATGAACCGAGATTTTCTGAGGATCTTTAAAATGTTAGAAGTTTAAAAATATCCCATGTAACCGGGTCGGATAATCCCATTTTTTCGTCAACTTCTGTTTGACTTTTGGTCAACCGCTGTTTGAGTTTTGGTCAACATCTCATTTAGTATTCAACAGAAATTTGGATAAGTCAATCAGTGGTTTGAAAATCTGTTTGACTTTTAGTCAACAGATGCATGGAAACCCATGTTAGATTGAACAGTGTTTTGAACAGATATTTAAACATCTGTTTAGACCTAAACAGATGTTGGGGCTTAAACAAATGTTTGGCATTCTATATCAGTTGTTTGGACTTAAACAGATGTTTGGATTTAAACAGATGTTTGGCCATAAACAGAATTTGCCAATAAAGATATGTTTGGCCTTAAACAAATGTTTGAAGTTAAACAGATGTTTGCTCATAAAGAGATATTTGGCCACAAACCAAAACATCTGCTTGAGGTCAACATCTGTTTCACTATTCGCCAACATCTGTTCGACTTTTGGTCAACATCTGTTAAAATATAAACACTGTTAACATAAATTACAAATAATTAGCTAATAGACGGCACACAATTAGCAACTTAAATCATCAAGACCCTTAACAATTTGACCATATGATTTAATCATGTGTTTTATATTAGATGGGTCAACTGAAAAAGAAAATTCACTAAAAGGATAACAAATTAAACAGCTCAAAAAAAAAGCTCAAAGAGTATTTTACTACAAAACAGGATTAACAAACAATGCCAATAGTGAAGTCAACCATGTTTCTTTCACCTTTGACTTTCAAAGTCAATTCAGTTACTTACCAAATTCACAAATACATAAAATTTCTTATATAACTGTAAACATTACCACACCTAGTAATCTTAACTCTGCTATAAACTGTAAAACACAAACCCAAATATCACATTTCCATTGTGAATCTTTATTGCCTCATCAAAAATTCCCTGACTTGCCCTTTGAATTGTAATTCAAAGTCCAACGAATCTGTATTAGGATCTCCTGATTTGTAGCTTTTTTGGCATAGCTGGAACCACTGCTTCAGGGTAAACAGGCTTTTGGGGAACATTAGGATCTTTCTTTCTTAATTCTTCCAACTTTTTGTAAGAGAAAAACACTTTATCCTCTTTCCACCTTGACACTTGGTTCTTTGACCCAAAATTAGCTGTTATTAACTCTTCTTTCATTCTCTTCAGCTGCAGAGACCTATCTGGTACATTTTTCTTAAACTTTGCCCAGATAGGAAGAGTCTGCTTCACCTTCTTTTTGATCAAATCTTGAATTCTGGTTGTTTCACTTTCTAGCTCACTGATGGTCCATTCTTTGTACTTGTACTTTTCTCCCTTGTATGTTTTGTAAGTCATGATATAGTCAATATAATCTTTCCTCAAAGTTTCATCAGCTCTTTCTGATAAATTTTGACAGAGATCTTTTGAAAACTGCTCCAAAATTTTCACTTGGGTTAGCAAATGTTGGTAAAATGTTTGAATCTCTCTGTCAGATTTTCCTTGTGTATTTCTTTTGGAGATATCCTCTGCTTGTTCAGCCTTTAACTTCAAGTATTCATTAATGTTATTAGGCCTTGGATATCCTTCAACAGATGGCAAGTTCCTTTTAGCAGGGTCATCTTCAGAGTAGAAGGACCTGATCTCCTCTCTAACTGCTTCCAGTTCTAATGGATACAGGACTCCCGCAGGAAGAATGGAAGTGTTTGAATTTGAAACTTGTGCTAAAGAGAATGGGACAGCATTGGGAATGGTAACAAGGGACAATGGTTGGGTGGATGTTTGCGGTGTTGAAGGATCAACATTCAGAATTATCCTTCTCCTTTTATGTTTTGGAGTGGTTGGTGGTGTTTTGGTGCGTTGAGTGGTAGTGATTTGAGTGGTAGATGGTTGACTAACAGTTGTTGAAACAACTGGTGTTTCAACCACTGTTACCATTACAACAGATGATGTGTCACCTGAAGTATTTTCCTTTTTGGCAGGTGGTGTTGGTAGTAATGAGGATGTTTTTGATGGTAATGGGATTTGTGGTAAGGCAGTGGATTGAATTTGTGTTGAAGTGGTGCAAATTGTTGGTGTAACATATGTTGAAACAACTGAAGTATCTACAGCTGTCGATACAACAGATGTTTTAACATCTGCTCGTTTAGAGGTTTGATGTGTGGAGCTTTTGGGAGGTGTGGATTTGGATTCCTTCACTTTTCTAGTGGGCTGTTTTCTTTTAGGCTCAGGATTTTCTTCATTCTTGGCCTCAGAAACACCCTGCTCATCCTTCTCCATACAAACTCTTTTCTCCTGTTCCCACCTTGCTTTATCCTTTGCCTCCATATCCCTTTTTACCGTTCCTTTTGCATCAGAAATGGCATTTGTGGTTACATCAACCTTTTTAGTACCATCTGGCTTAGGTATCTCTGCAAGCATAGTGGATTTGTCTGGTGCAATGTACAAACCATCTTCATATCCCTTTTTCTTTAGCTGCTTCATTTTCTCACACTTTTTGGCATCAGCTGGTGGTGGGTTGTCCACAAAGATGATAGTAGGAGGAGCAGAACCAGTGGTTTTCAGCGAGTGGGCCTTCAATGCCTTTATGTCTGCTTGTGTATCCATAAACCTAGCTTCCATCATATTTCTGATCTTTTGAATCTGTATTTCATGTTGATGATCAGAATATGCCCTTTGTTGGTAAAGCACAGGTTGAAATAAACTCCAAAGCTCAATGGGAGTAGGAGCAGATGATGGAGCAGATGTTGTATCTGGTGCTGCAGTGGGTGTTGCCTTTTGGGCTTGTAACAACTGTTGGAGCATTGACTTAATATCTGCAACAGAAGTTTCCAATTTCTTAACCCTCTCCCTCAATTCCTTGTACATTAAACCATCACCCAAGTTAATGGGATCATCTGATTTCCCACTGGCAGTGGTTGTATCAGCAGTTGACTTAGGGAAAGTTTCCCAAAAGTCATCCACAGATGCCCCTTTTTCTTGGTACTGGGGACTTCTTTCCTCAGCAATTGGAATCCTTTTAATAGAACCAGGGGTTGGAACAAAGACAGCAGCGGATATCACAGTTGCTGGAGAGGAAATTGCCTTCAGAGGAGTCTTATTGATGAAACAACTGGCCAGGTGTAGATCAGTGGATCCAACACCTGTAGTTGCTGCTCCAATTGAACTACTGACAGGAAGTACTTGTATTTCCTGCAGTGTAACCTCCTCAGTTGTTGGTGCGTTATCAATGATTGAGACACCAGACCCAATCACTTGTTGAGGTATATCCTCATTAACAGGTGTTTGAGAAGAACTGGTTTGTGTCCGGGCTAAATCAACTGCATCCAACAAAAGTTTTGTTTCTGGGGGGATTTGAGAAGTGAGGATAGATGTAGAAAGCGAATTTGCCCCGGGCAGTGGGCTGTGGATGATGGAATCAAGTGATTGCAGAGCATCATAATTTGGTGTCCCTGTTATTACAACATGCTCTTTTTTAGAAGAAGCAGGAGGAGTTTGAGGCTCAGGTTGAGATCTTTCTTCCAACTGCTGTGAGGTAGTAGCAGCAGTGGTTATTGGTGACTTTTGTGCTGTCACTCGTAGTTGGTCTGGGATTTCATCTTCCAGAGTTACCTTTGTTTTGGGTTTGGGGGGCTTTTGTGATTTTTTCTGTTTTGGTCTTTTGGTGGTTTTAGGTGGGGGTTTAACAACAGTTGTTTTATTGCTATCATCACCTTGAGCAGTGGGCTCAACAGCGGGTGCCTGAGGAGCAGTGGTAGCTGCTGAAGTCTGCTCAGGAACCTCTGCTTGTGTTTTGGAAAGTTTTGACATCCTTATAAAGGTTTCAGTAGTGAGGCTCTTAATTGAAAAATGATTACCCTGGATAAGCACATGGGCATTATCTTCTGAAAATTTCTTTTTAAAATAGTAACTTAAAAACCTTGGAAAGAGCAAAAACGCCTTTTTATTAACATTTCTAACAAGATAATTGAAGATTACCTGGGAATAGTTAAAATTTTCACCATGTAATATAGCATAACCTAGATATTGAATCTTCAATGGGATTTCATTGAAAGCAGTGGTCTTGTTTGAGACACACATCAGTAGGGTATGAAACAAAAACCTTGTGGCAGGAGGAAAACTGCCTTTTTCTAAAGTGTCTTTTTTTATTTCCTCTTCATAACCCATTTGAATGAAAAACGTTTGATACCCTTCTTTAGGGAAAGATGTTTTACCTTTAAGATCATCGAGTTCAAAAACTTCCGAAATGGTTTGAGGTGTTATTGTGACTGGAACGTCCTTTATAGAAGAATTGATGGCTAAGGGCTTTTTATCCTTAGTTTCCAACTTAGCATTTTTCCAGAATTCTTGCTGGGTATCCATGTAGATCGGAGCATCATAAGTCAACAAAGTTCTGTACTTTGAAGAAGACAGAACATCAATGATGGAATTGAAGGTTTTGGTGTGACTGGGTTTTTCAAGTAGACCTAAGTAGTTATGTGTGGATTTGCGTGGGAGAGACATCGTGATTTGATTATGATTGCGAGAGGAAGAAGACGATGAAGAGGATGAGTGATTTTGAGAGAAATGGATGATAACTGCTTTTAGAAAAGAATTTAGAATTCGATTCGACAGTAAAAACACTGTTTGGGGGTTTTGATCAGGGTTTTTTTATTTTTTTTTGGTGAAATAGTGAATGCTGACGTGCCATCGGTTACTAATAGATCTTACCGCTATGTACTGTCCACGTGCCAACCTCTGATGATAATGGAGGACAGTTGGTAGGAAACCACTGATGGAACAATAACAGTGGTTTGCAACAGTCACAAATGAGAACAGTGAGTAAGTTTTTGCTAGCAGTGGATAGCCATCAGTGTGTTAAAACACTGATTTTATACAACAGTTTATTTTATTTTTTATTTTAACTTTAATTTTTATCACCAAAACAATATTCGAGGAACTCTTATCTCTGGAATGTAACGATTAGATAATATAGTTAACCTATCATTGTAATTCTAGTATTCAGTTAATAATATCATTCTATAATTAATTAACCACATCAAGAATAAAAATGTGAGCAGTGGATGATTTTTAAAAAAACCAATGATTGTAAATTTCAGTGCATGTCAACAATAAAAGAGGAGCAGTGACTATTTTTTAACTATCAGTGGATACCCAACAAAATGTAACATAGATGTTTGGTCAGTCAATGGTCAACAGTTTTTTATGAAGAAACAGAGGATAGCCTTCAGCAGTGTATAACATTTAACAATCACATGTTTGCGCTTAAACAAATGCTTGACATTAAAAACTGTTTGCAAGAAAAGACCAATTTGAAGAATACTATACCCAAACAATCAAAATGAGGAGCTTAATAATCATTCAAGTGTACTTCACTTTTATTCAGTGGATGTCAACCTCCAAAATGTGAGCAGTAGTTGTTTTTTATCTAACAGTGGATAGATATTGATTTAATTTGCAACAAATAGTCATCAAGAATATTTTTTATTTTGTAATTTAACTTGCCATTTTATCATTAAAACAATGTTTTAAATTAAATACTGTTAAACATCTAATCTGGACATAAACAAAATTTTGAAATTAAATAAATATTCGACCTGAAACATCTGTTTGAACATAAACAGATGTTTGAAATTAAATAAATACTGTTAACATAAACAGAGATATAATATTAATAGTTTGGACATATAAATACTGTTAACAAAAACAAAGATAGAATATCTACTGCTGATGATGAACCACTTTTGTTGTTGGGCAATGGTTAATCTTTGAGTTTGTATAGGTTTGTCTCGAGAGATAAACTATAGAGAACCAATGTTTGTCCTAAACACTGTTACATAAGAAAAACTGATACATAAATATTAAAGTTGAATCCGCTGTAGAAGCTGTTATAACTACACCATAAGTGCTAGTCTTTAACAGGACTTTGCCTTCAACAGTGCATAGCCCTCATGAGACAATAAGCCCATCAGTCTTTATATGGAGCAGGAATTAATTATAACAGTCCTTAGCATGATCAGCTGTTATAACCACACCACCCTTTCAGAGTTGGACAATTAAACAAATCCTTGACACTATTAATCCTCTGTTGACTTACCAAACAGATCTTAAGACACAATTCAACATCAACGTAATCTAAATATTACTGAAACAAAAAATAATAAATAAAAATAAAACACAACAAAGATTCATAAAATTATATTTAATCATTTATTCAGGACCTTAAAACTAAAAGTCCAACAATTACATGACATACTGAACAATATTCAAGTTCAAATCTAAGAATAACAGCAAGAACTAATAAACTTTAGTTTCCACTACATCTATTACTGAACCTCTTGATGTATGTCCTTTAGCATCGCCATAAACTGCACGTCTCTATCACCACACTCCATATTACTGACAACACAAATAAGAATAAGAAACTAATCTAAAATTCAAACGTGTCTTTTTCATTTTTATTGCACATCTGAGTTTTCACGAGCTTTGGACGAATGTATACTTTCTTTAAAAGAAGAAAATCTTCCTGGAGCAAGAAAACGTGACTTTGGATTTAACGGAAATAAAAAAAAATGGCACATGTAACTTTAAAGTTGCATCTCTGCCATCAAAAAAGGTAACACATGCAACTTTTCACGATGTTGCAACAATTATACTGCAGCATCGATGTTGAAAGGTTGATGTGGGATGCGAATTTACATTGAAACAACGATGTTGGAACAATGATACAGGAACGATAACATGTAAACATTATCAACAAACATTCGAACACATAAGTGTAATGGGAAATTAGCTGCTAAATCACAAGAAAGATGCATTTGAGAGAGAAAGATACGGTCACATATATGAGCGAGTGAGATTTGAATGTGAAACCAGATAATTGTATCTTATTTATAGAATAATAAAAATATATATGGTTTGAAATTTGAATTTCAAAATTACTAATATTAATTAGTAATTACTGATTTGATTTGAAAGCAATTGTTATGATGTTTTTTGGGAATTGAAATATGCAAAGTAGGAAAAAAAAGAGAACGTGAATTTTAAATTACCTTTTACATATTTTTTATTTCAAAATTTCAAAATTACTGAGAGATAATAACCGTCAGTTTGAAATTCTAGTTTTGCATATTTTAAATTACCTTTTAGATTAGATTTGCAACAAATAGTCAAAAAGTATTTTTTTTTATTTTTTAATTTAACATTAAGGATAAAAATATATATGGTTTGAATTTTGAATTTCAAAATTACTGATATTATTAGTAATTACTGATTTGATTTGACCGCAATTGTGATGATGTTTATTGGGAACTGATGTTTATTGGGAACTGAAAGGTAAGTAATGTATATCTTTATATCCCTCCTTATTAAAGTAAATAAATATTACTAATCATATGCAAAGTAGGAAAAAAAAAAGAGAGAACGTCAATTCTAAATTACCATCTTGCATAAATTTAATTTGAAATTCATATTTTGCATATTTTAAAAGTACAAAGCTGAAGAAATTACCATTAATTAGTGATTTGATTTGCAACAAATACCCATCAAGTATTTTTTTTTAATTTAACATTAAATTTCATCAGGAAAACAATATTGGAGGAACTCTTATCTCATTGCAATGTAACGATTAGGTAAAATGGTAATTTCATTTTAATTCTAGTTTTTATTTGATAATTTCAATATATCACTAATTAACACCATGGATGGTAAATATCAATGGATGTCAAGAATAAAAAAGTGACCAGTGGCTATTTTTTCCTATCAGTAGATACCGAACGTCAATTGTCATTATGACTTTTCTGTAATTACTGATATTATCAGTAATTACTGATGATGATTTGAAAGCAACTGTCATTGTCATGATGACTTTTCTAATTTTTAAACCGTGAGTTTGAAATTCACATTTTGCATGTTTTAAATGTCCAAAGCTCAAGAAATTAGCATTAATTACTGATTTGATTTCCAACAAATAGTTATAAAGAATTTTTTAAATTGTATGATCAAAACAATGTTGGAGGAAATCTTACCTCATTGGTATGTAAAGATGAGGTAAAATGGTAATATCATTGTAATTCTAGTTTTTATTTGATAATTTCAATCTATCACTAATTAACACCATCAATAACAAAAAAGTGAGCAGTGGCTGTTTTTTAGGAAAACCATTGTTGGGTCAAACAAATTTTACAACAGGACCAATACTCAAATAGATGTTGACCTTAAACAGATGTTTGGTTTAGAGCCAAACATCTGTTAAACCACAAACATTTGTTTAACCCTGAACAGATGTTTAAGTTAATAACATCTACTGTTCAACCTAACAGGCGTTTCCATTAATTATTGACCAAACTGCACACAGATGTTAAAACCACTGTTTGTTATTGTACTTCTTTACAAAATTACATAGAATTCAAGAAAACGAAACAAACACTTAAAGAACTATAATTTAACACATAATCTAATCGGGCAAAGCAATCTATTATCTAAGAATTCACTGATTCTTACAACATGAAACAAACTCATAATGAAATACTAAAGTCACATAAGAACCACTGATAATTAAATACTAAATTTGAATCCGTTGTAGATGCTGAACCACTGCAGATACTAAACAGTCGTTTTCCTTTGATTAATCAAACTCTAGGTACATAAAGTGCAAACAGTCGTTTTCCTGAACAGATGTTTAAGTTAATAACATCTACTGTTCAACCTAACAGGGGTTTCCATTAACTATTGACCAAATTGCAAACAGATGTTAAAACCACTGTTTGTTATTGTACTTCTTTACAAAATTACATAGAATTCAAGAAAACGAAACAATCACTTAAAGAAGTATAATTTAACACATAATCTAATCCGACAAAGCAATCTATTATCTGAGAATTCACTGATCCTTACAACATGAAACAAACTCATAATGAAATACTAAAGTTACATAAGAACCACTGATAATTAAATACTAAATTTGAATCCGTTGTAGATGCTGAACCACTGCTGATACTAAACAGTCGTTTTCCTTTGATTAATCAAACTCTAGGTACATAAAGTGCAAACAGTCATTTTCCTGAACATATGTTTAAGTTAATAACATCTACTGTTCAACCTAACAGGGGTTTCCATTAACTATTGACCAAATTGCAAACAGATGGTAAAACCACTGTTTGTTATTGTACTTCTTTACAAAATTACATAGAATTCAAGAAAATGAAACAATCACTTAAAGAACTATAATTTAACACATAATCTAATCCGGCAAAGCAATCTATTATCTGAGAATTCACTGATTCTTACAACATGAAACAAACTCATAATGAAATACTAAAGTTACACAAGAACCACTGATAATTAAATACTAAATTTGAATCCGTTGTAGATGCTGAACCACTGCTGATACTAAACAGTCGTTTTCCTTTGATTAATCAAACTCTAGGTACATAAAGTGGTTGTCTTTAACAGGACCTTGTCTTCAACAGTGGATAGGCCTCATCAGTCTTTGTTCATAAAGAGCTCCTTTAAAACAAACTTTATGCTTCTTTTAATACAAAAAAGGTAGGAAACACCATTACTCTAGACTCTCTAGTAACATAAAATCTTATCTTACAACAATAGCAGATCCTTTCTTGCGTTTAGTAGGAACTACTGTGGGTTCTCCATCATCATCTTCTGCACAAGTGAATTATAATCATCATCATCATTTAGACATAAGCAAGTAAACTATAAATTTAATAATCTTTCTTTGTGTTTAATTAAACTTTATGCTTCTTTGAATACAAACCTATAATAACCCGCAACAGATTGTATGAATTTCAAACAACTGTGATTAGACTGAAATATAAACCGAGAATTAGAGTATATCACTTCAAAATAAAAAACTCAAAATTGAAAATCAGAGTAGCAAAAAACACATACTTTAAACGATGTTGGAACAATAATACTGGAAAACTACCGTGGAACAATCATCATCATTGTATGAGAATACCCTTAATTTATGGAACCTGTAGAATGAAATGCTCCACTGTTGGGTTATTAACTTTCAACCTCACTTTCCCTAAATTCATCAAATCTAATTTTCAACAGGATGTAGTACAATTATTACCTTAATTAAGATATCTTCAACTGCAAACAACAATAGCAAACAACATCAAACAACAATAGCAAACAACATCAAACAACAATAGCAAACAACATCAAACAATAATAGCAAACACCTGATGTTGAATCCACTGGAGATGCTGAACCACTGCTGTTACAAACAAATAATACCAATGAAACTCTAATTTCAGAAAGAATAATGGCTGAACATACTCAAACATCAACAATCAACAGATGTTATACTCATATCATCACCATCTAGAAAAAAACGCTAATTTCAAAACATATTCAAACATACCAGCTTATGGCAGTTCTCTTATCCGCAGCTAAGCGGATTTCAACTTTGATGACAACAACCCTGGAACCATATGATTAGATTACGAGTAGAAATTAGGATTAGTGTAAATAAGAGGAAATCATGAAAGTATTTCAACTAAAAAAAAGAACAAACCTTTTGATGAAGTAATCGATGAACAAAAGAAGATTTTATGGTGGCGTCTGAAGAAGATTAAGGTTTGGATGGAAAGAATTATCTCAATAATTTGCAGGGTTTGTGAAATTTGAATTTGAATCGGCTGAATATAGAGAGAGAAAGAACCCAAGGTTTGTAAACAAAGATTAGAAGTGAGAAGAGAGATTATATAAGGAAAATGGGATGACACTGTTGGGCGGGAAAAGAGAACTGAGGATGCCCTAATCAAGTGACACGTGGCCCAAATAACTTTCATTTATTATATATAATAGATTAGTTGGAAATGAGTTCGACACCTGCTTTTTGTTCTTTTTGGTGCATATTTTTTTTATCAATATTTTTGTGCTATTCAAATAAGAAAAGGCTTTTGTAATTGATACAATAACTAATGATTTATAATTGTTTTTCTTTTACTTTATTACTGATATTTTATTAATGTTTTCTTTTCTTTTTAGCTTTTAACTTTTTTTTATTATATTATCATGAACAATTTTATTTGCTATTTTATTATAATAATTACTTTTAACCATGTTATGTTTTTCATTTATAACTTTTATTGGAAACGAATTTGTATTTGCACTAGAGTATTATTCAGTATCCGTAAGCTATCATGAGTGGTAGTACAGTAACAGTTACCGTGAGGAACCGAATTGGTACAAGTTGAACAACGGTACTAGTACCGTAATTTATTTTTTATATAGGTTTCTATCGATTTAAAACACGTGGCAGTATTACGTGTTGTTTTCGGTTTCTATTATGAGTGCCGATTAGCACTTTATGGAACCTAGCTAATATCGACCAAAAGCTTGTTGCGAAGCGTTGCGCTTTACTATACAACATAAGTGATGAACAATTACACCTCAAATTTTTTTAGCATGTATTTGTATGTTTTAATGTGCAAGTGTATTTGGGCTTTTTATTAATTTCATTTTCACTTTTTATACCAAGACGATATACATCTTTAATCTATTAAATTTTTATTTATTCATTAATAACTTTCATTCATCAACTTGTAAAATGAATTAAGACTTATAATATAGTCTTTAATCTATTTAATATTTACTAATTTGATTTTTCTCATATAACTTTCGTTTATTTAAGTTTTGTAAAAAAACTTAATACACAACTGTGTTTAATTTTTTTCTGGATCGTCCAGTATAAGTTTTATTAAAAACAAAGTTATATTTGAAATATCAATTTTTTTTCGTATTGTAGGCTATATCGAGTGTCATCATCGATATTACAGGAAATGGCGACGATATTCCTTACTATGGTTTTTGATCGATGCAAACCACAACTTTATTTTCTTGGGTTACACAAGACAACTTTTATGTAATGAAACTGTCGTACTTTTATTATCGTAAACAATACCGAGTACCGGTATCATAACAAAGTGGGTTGTGTTATGAATAATGTAATTTATTCTTCGTAAATCTATCGATTACCGGTACCTTACTAGAAATCTACACAAACCACGCCGATACCGACCGAACAATGTTGGTACCGATAACGATATTGGTTTCTATTGTCTTCGATGTTTTAATATACCATATCTTTTTTCTTAGTAAATACATGGTTTTATAAAATTCTAAATATATTACTGCGATGTACTAATTTTTTTCCACGTTTCGATATAAGTTTTAACTAGTCTTAACCTCCCGCGTTGCGGGGTAGGGGGTGTAAAACCATGCTACCAGTGTTGCGGGGCGGGAGGCGTAAAGTCGTGCTAAGTTGCAACTAAACGAAGACCAAAACCGAGAAAAATTATGAAATGAAATCGTGAATTTAACGCTTAGTGACTCACGTGACGTAAACCATAGACGAATTCAAATATATACCGACACATATTAAAAATTTGAGGGGGGTAAAAACAGATAAAATGTGACCAACAAACATTGTTCTATATAGCAACCAAACAACAACAAACCTAAGAAAATACGTAAAACAAAATATAAAAAAACTAAACTAATTTAATTTTTGTTACAAAGTTATAGCAAAGCCAAATTTTTGTTACATAAATATAATCTTAAAGTTTATATATATGAAAAAAGAAAAGCATAAAAGACAAAACCATAATAAAACAAAAAAAAAAAGTTACTGTTGCTTATATTCTTATGAATTAATACATACTAGTCTTAACCTCCCGCGTTGCGGGGTAGGGGGTGTAAAACCATGCTACCAGTGTTGTGGGGCGGGAGGCGTAAAGTCGTGCTAAGTTGCAACTAAACGAAGACCAAAACCGAGAAAAATTATGAAATAAAATCATGAATTTTAACGCTTAGTGACTCACGTGACGTAAACCATAGACGAATTCAAATATATACCGACACATATTAAAAATTTGAGGGGGTAAAAATAGACAAAATGTGACCAACAAACATTGTGCTATATAGCAACCAAACAACAACAAACCCGAGAAAATACGTAAAACAAAATATAAAAAAACTAAACTAATTTAATTTTTGTTACAAAATTATCGCAAAGCCAAAGTTTTGTTACATAAATATAATCTTAAAGTTTATATATATGAAAAAAGAAAAGCATAAAAGACAAAACCATAATAAAACAAAAAAAAAGTTAGCGTTGCTCATATTCTTATGAATTAATACATACTAGAATGACCCCCCGCGATGTGGAGGCGGTTTTTAACATGATTTTAGCGTACATCCAAATCAGAAACCAAAAGCGAATTACTGGTCATCACAAACTATATACAGAAACATACATAAAAATAGAAATTTATGCAAGAGGTTGCAAGGTATGCGAAAGAAATTATAAAAAGTAAAGTGTGTATGGCATGAGTGGCATCAACATTGTTGTTAAAATTATATCACTATTTGACCTCAATGTTGACCTCAATTGATTTATGTATCACTGAGTTGACTTGCCTTTTAATGCAAGTTCTACCTTGATAACAAACTTTGATCATCGTTTTTTGATGATGTAACTGTGCAAATGGTTCTTCATGCCCTACTGATCTTATACCACCATATTTTGCCATCATCAAGACGTTAATGGTTCTTAGCCGTTTCAATCACCGAGCATCATCATTGAAGGTTCCTCATCCATAAAAGTTTCATAGTGAATATCTATACAATTGTTGATCATACTTCACCTAGACAGTTAATTGGCACCCTTAGCCGGTAGCCACAATTCCATGCAACCTGTACATATAATAAACTCTACCAAAAACCCACTTCACAAAAGAAAACAATAACTAACATCAGCAATAACAATTAGGCATCAATAGTAATAAATCGTAGTCTGCATCTTAACTCATAGGGTAAATTACTTTTTGAGTCCCTGTGTTTTATGAGTTTTAACCAGTTGAGTCCAAAATCAAAAAGTTTAACGACCTGAGTCCCCATAAGCATTTTCTTTAACTATTTGAGTCCAAATTTCTAACACAGTTAGAGTTTTGTTGTTAAGTTTTGTTAAATGACTAAATTACCCCTATAATTAAAAAATAAAAAAGACTAATTTATTTAGATTTTCTCTCTCTGATACATCTGTCTTTCATCATATCTATCTCTCTCAAATACTCTGTAACTTTTACTCTCATATTTCTCTCTCTCTCATCATCGATCGTCCTCTTCTCTGAAATCAACTCAGATCTCATGTGTTCTTCTTTCGGTTGAGTAACAGATTCAGATATAATCACTGGTTGCTGTAAATGTTGTTCAGTCTAGGGCTGATGATACCCGTGTGTTCTTCTCCGGCTGATGATACCCTTGTGCACCGGCATGGTTGTAAAAATCCCGACTAGTTTTCGATTAATCGCCGATTAATCACTAATCGGAGGTTCACCGATTAATGGCTGATTAATCGTTAGACAGTCAATGGCGGTCCTATTATGGGCAAATTTTGGCTAGACGTCGGCCAAATTTCGACCAAACCATATAAATTTCATCCAATTACTTAAAAAAGTGGGTCAATGAGGGGTTAAAACAGGTCTACTTTAAAAAACTACATATAAAAATGTGTGTGTATATATACAACTAAAAATTACATATAAAAACTCAATCCGATTAATTCCGAGTAATCCCTATTAATCCCGATTAATCGCAAGTCGGTACCTCACCGCCCGATTAGCGCCTAGCGATTCTTACAACACTGTGCACCGGGAACAGATCTCATGTGTTCTTTTCCGGCTGATGATACACGTGTGCACCGGGAACAGATCTCATGTGTTCTTCTCCGGCTGATGATACCCGTGTGCACCGGGAACTGAGATCCGGTGAGCCAGAGATGCATCTGGAGATGCACCGGGAACAGAGATCCGGTGAGCCAGAGATAAATCTAAAACCTGCAGAAACCCATTTTCCACTAGTAACACCTGCTCAAATTCCCCTCGTTTGGCTTCCAGGTGATCTGTAAATGTTGTTCAGTCTAGGGCATGGGTCGGGTTGAAAGATAAGGGGGTTTTGTTCAGTCTAGGGCATGGGTCGTGTTGAAGGATAGAGGGGTTTTGTAATGTGATAATTTCTGCTGCTACTTTTTGTGTTTGTGTAGATAGAGGAGCTTTTTACTGATAAGGGATTTCGGTTTCTGCTATGAGTTCTGAATCTAATAGTGATGGTGTTGATGAGAAACCTGTGAAGTTTAGCAGGAGAAACAGGGGTTCTGTGGGTAGTGGTCAGAGGTGATGGCGTTGATGATGGGGGTTTATGATTGTGGCAGTTGGTGGTGGCGTTGATGGTACGGGTGGTGGTTAATATTGGTGATGGCGGCGGTTGTGGTGGCTAGTGCGGTGGTGGTGGTATATTGGTAGTGTTGTGTGGTTAAGGCGGAGAGAAAAAAACAGAGGTTTATGTATTTGTTTGTGTGTATATATATTGGTAAAATTAACTTGTAAATACATTAAGCATTATTGACTTGTACATTTGGTGTAATTGACCAAAATGCCCTTAGAGTTAACAGACATTCTGGATGGTGTTAGAAATTTGGACTCAAATGGTTAAAGAAAATGCTTATGGGGACTCAGGTCGTTAAACTTTTTGATTTTGGACTCAACTGGTTAAAACCCATAAAACACAGGGACTCAAAAAGTAATTTACCCTAACTCATATTTATTGAAAGAAAGACATACCATCTAGATGTTCAAAAAATGGTAAAAAAAGAACTGGTAGCGAAAACATCAGACATAGCAATACTGAAAAATCACAAATGATCGCAAAAATTCAAACCTTGTGAATATTCGGGACGAATGTGATTATCCTCCAATAGAAAGGCAATTGTTGTAAGTGTATTTCTTTTACTTATCGTTTTGTAACTTTGTATACACATTTCTCTAATCATATTCATGGTAGACTAATTTAATTAGAAGAAACCTTTTGTTTAGTTCTTAAGAGCTTCAGCAATAACAACAGTAACTTAAAATAAATTGGAGAACATGAATAATAGGTGGTCCTTCCTTTTCTTCACTTCATATTATCGTATTAGCTATATTGAATACCGTCACAAATTTAAAACTGGAAGATTTTTTCACTACAATACATTTAGTATGTCTAATTTCCAAACATAAAGAGCATGTGGAGTTTTATTTATTTATTTATTAACGTGGATTCCTAAGAATGGATAGTGCTGGTGAAAACACGAATTAGCTTTTGTTTAAAGATTTTTTTCTTAATATGAGTTAAGAGGAGGAGGAGGAGGCTGCAATTTGAAATTACGATTTATGTGATCATCCCAAAATACAACACCCCTTTCTAGGGAAATTTTGTTCAAGAAAGAAAATATCTTAATCGCCATTCAGAAATCACAATTGAACAATGCGAAAGGGGGGAAATGAGCGTACCGTATCTACTTACTCCAGCAAAATTAAGCAAAGGGAAAGAGAACTAACATGGAATCGGATCGCTGAAATCCTAGCTTCCATTGCCTAGGGTTTGTGATGCTATCTTGGTGGTGAAGAAGATGGATGATCTTCCAAGAGACTGTTGAAGATGTTGGGGAATTTTTAGAAACGGATGATCAGAGAGGCGTGTAATCACTCTCAGATCAAATTATTTCGGTGGTTCACCCGAATAATTCAATCGGATACAACTCTGATTTCGAGAAATTGAACCTGAGTATCTGTTTTTTTTTGCGTGAATTGATGAACCAGAGAATTGTAATCAAAAACTGTGTTTTCGAGTTTGAGGCAGTTATCTTCTAAATTTTAATTAAAATTGCATTAAAACATGCCTTAATTTTTGTCCAAAAATTAGGACGATTTTTCACAAAATATTTTTTCTAAGGCATTTTCCATAAAGCAATTTAATTAACCCGAACACTTTGTCCAAAATTTAGCTCGACCCCAGCCAGGGGCTCTGCCCCTTGGACCCCGCCAGGGGCTGCCGCCCCTTGGACCCTCCTCCCAGGGGCGCTGCCCCCGGACCCCCGCCAAGGGGGCGCTGCCCCCTTGGAACCCCCGTAGGGTACGGGTTCCGCCCGTACACTCCGAATAATAATAACTCAAACAAGCGTGCACTCCCGCACCTCCTAACTTGCTTGATGTGTATTATTATTCGCTTTGATCACCAAGTCAATCCCCGATTACACTAAAATATCTAACAGAAGAGGTTTCGCTCTTATCACGATGGAAGTCATTTTCCTTTCACCATCTCTGTCTCTCACCACTGACTCTCTGCAAGTATGTAATGTATTTTGAATGAAGCAGAAGACTTTTGTGATGTGGTGGTCAAAAAGTAAATAAACCAAACATTACTGTTGCACCGACAGATGTAAATTAATACATATATATATGAATAAGGAATTTCACACGCTACCCACTCGTTATATAATAATACGAAATTATGATTTTCTTTCTTGAAATCAAGCAAATAACTCAATCACTAGATATGATAACTCACTAGTCACAACTAATCACCAGATATGATAACTCACTAGTCACTACTAATATAGCCGATCTTATTTGTTTTTATGAATTCTACAATTGTCATTGTTATTATGTATTTACTTTTATAAAAATTAGAGTAAATTGCCATTTTGGTCCCTGAGGTTTGGTTACTTTTGCCACTTTAGTCCAAAACTCAAACCTTTTGCATCTGGGTCCATCTGGTTTTAGTTTTATTGCTATTTTGGTCCAAAAATGAAATAAGGTCATACTTGTCTTATAAAATCCTGCAATTTTGTCATTTTCCCCAGGGGCAAAGCAGGTCATATTTGTCTTATAAATATGGTATTTATTTATAAAAAAGAAATGATCATTTTGCCTCTGCAGAAAATGACAAAATAACAGGATTTTATAAGACAAATATGACCCGATTTCATTTTTGGACCAAAATGGCAATAAAACTGAAACCACAGGGACCCAGATGCAAAAAGTTTGAATTTTGGACTAAAGTGACAAAATTGACCAAACCACAGGGACCAAAATGGCAGTTTACTCTAAAAATTATATACTATATAATTTGCAACATTTTATTGCATTAAAGCTTGTACATTAAGCTTTGTAGACATTTTTTAGCATTAAAGCTTGTACATCAAGCTTTGTAGATGTATTATGCATCATATGGTTATAACCAATGTGGGTTTACAACTTTGAGCCACAAGAAAGTACAAGTGATTATTGCGTAGGGTGCCCCATGAGAATGCGTGAGTCTGTAGCAAGCATAAGACCATGTGTAGTGGGGCTTGAACTTTAAGCTCCTCCCATGTGGCTCCTAGTATAGATATAATTTGTAACATTTGTATGCATTAAACTATTGTACATCATCTTTTACAATTTAACCTCACAACTTTTTCACTTTCAACTTTGGTCCTCTATACTTTTCATATTTCGCAAAATATTCGCTGTACGTTTTATTCTAAATTTTGCGAGTTAACACGACGCAACATTGTGTGTGGTTAAACATTTTTACGTTGTCTATTTTTTTCGGTTCGACAGGTTCATCGTAACGCGCGGGTTCTAGATCGACTTAGTTATTCTTTTATATGTTTTACGTTTAGGTTTAATTTCTTCGCATTAACACGCTGCAACTTTAGGTTGGTGGTCGTTGGCAGTAGCGTGACATTGGTGTTCGCCCCCGCCGCAACGCGGGGGTGCTTAATCCTAGTTGTTATTACTTATTAAAGGACCCGAGGCGTCCGATCCTGAGCCAGCAAGTACCCCTATTCGCAACTCACACATCACCGCTGGTGGTGCGGGTATAGCCTGACATGTAGGGGAGGGTTTAGGTGTTTGCCGCTCGATACTATTGTATACATTGAATGCATTTGACCGTTGAATGATCATTTTTATTAAATTTTATTATTATTATTTATTTAAAACCCACTATAGATACATACACATCTCACACCAATTTTATAAAAATAACTCAACAATACACTCTCACATACTCTAAAAAATGGCAAAAGAGTGGAACATAGATGAAGAATTACTTTTGGTCAACTCTTGGTTGCACGTTATAAAAACAGACGAGGATACGTTGAATTTAGAATAGACTTATTTCAACGATTCCGCCAATGTGTAGGCGAAACCTATCGCTCTTCGCACCGAGCTTGGGTTAAGTTTTGTTTTATGTTTAGGGAGGTTGCAAATTTCATCAACTCTACATATTACGATGGCCAACGGTCACGACTTAACAAAGGCACAAAGGATTGCCTAGGCCTGTTGTGAATACCAAATTAGATACAACGGAGAATTTACTTACATCGAGCCTTGGCGATTACTAAGAAACCATCCTCGTATGCAACAACTTGTGCATTCGCATGCCAACTCCGATGGTTCTTCAGGCATTCATGATTAGTATTTTTATTTATCTAGTTTTTGTCTGTCTGATTATCTAGTTTGTTTACGTACGTTTAATTGTCATGTTTGTGTCCGTTTAACTATGTAGTCTGTTTCCGTTTATTTATCTAGTTTTTGTAAGTTTAATTATGTATTTTATGTGGATTTTAATTTTAATCAATATATTGTTTTGTATATTTTAAATTCATATGATATATTTGTTTACGTAAAAAAAAAAAAAAAAAAAGAGAAAGATGGTAGGAATATATAAGTGGTTCTATAAAGACGGTAGGAGATATACAAATGATGTGACACAAGGAGATAGAAGGAAGTTACATGATCGAATAAAACGAAAATTTTAAGTGATGTGACATATTATAACTTTTAGCTCTAAGCGTGAAGGGGGTGGTTAGACACTTGAAAGTGACAAACTTTAAAATGGACCAATCAGAGTGTGCCATGTCAGCAGGTGTGAAGAGTTTAAACTTTGATGAAAAGTGTTGGCATTGGTTAAACACTTGAAAGTGGTAAACTTTTTTTTTTTCATTTAAAAAATATATATATATATGTGTTAAAGTCAACAATACACACACATCACTTTTGTTTGTCGATCGGTGTGGGTATGCCGCACATCAATTTTGTCGATCGGTGAAAGTGGGGTGGGGGCGGTGTTACCGCGCGGCAAAGGGAGTTTGCCGACCCTTTTGCCGCCCACTCCCTTCACCCTAATAATCCAAGGTTTTGTATGAAAATCAGTCACCTCCTTTTAACATACAAAAAGAACAAATAACAGTATACAACAACAAAAAGTGATGACTATGCGTCAAAACTCAAAAGCATCCTCTAAACATGAAACTCATCCTTGAAATGACTAACCAACACAAAGAACAAACCAAAAGATTCATTGAATTATTGTCGTAATCTTTCTCATATCATTCGATCCTGACCACACACATATTAAATCTAAGCTTGTGTTAGGTCATGATCATCAACATTCTTGTTCTCATTCTCCATCATCTTCTTCTTTTCTTCCTGTGATTTCTTTACATCCAAGAAGAAATCAACCATCACAGATTCATATAATGGTAACTTCTCATAACCCGGAAAGTAATTTATATCAACCACAAGATATCCATCACTCTTATCATCCTTAATCATATCAAAGTTAAAAAGATGCAACCCCAGAGCCTCTCTCAATCCACTAGCCACCTCAAAAACAAACTCCGGTTCCGGCATTTTCGGCTTCTCGGACTTTTTATCACCATCCCATCCATCATCACCAGCAATCACAGCACTTGAAATCTGAGAAAAACTTATAACTCCACCGGGATATTCCAATTCCATCTTCTCCATCATCTCGCTTGAAACATCCGGTAACGAGCTCCTTTTCACACACTTCACATACTCCCCGGCTACGTAAACCTTAAAGATTACACCACCATGGTTAACAAACTGTTGAAGCACCATGGGTGGGTCTAGTTTGAGCCCTTTGGTTAACCCTGCATGGTTAAGTACTAATGACATGTTGTGTGCGTTGGTGGACCCATCAGCCAGCAAAGGCTTTGCTATCAGTGGAAATGTTAATCTAGTTAATGTTTGAATGTTTTTAAACGAGTCGAAATCTTGAATGAGAAGTTGGTTTGGGATGTTGATGTTGGGGATGTTGAGTTGGGCGATTGGTTCGAGCATTGAGATGCGGTTGTGGAGGCGTTGGATGGCCGAGGGGCGGTCGATGATGGTGGTGTTAGGGTTGGTGTTGAAGAAGTGTTCGAGGTTGTGGTTCCATTCATGACCGTATAGTTTGTGAATTATGCAATCAAATGGACCTTGTTCGGTTAGTGGTTTGGTGGTGTCTATTGGGATGAATTCAATGTGTCTTTGTTTTGCGTATGTTATGAATGGTTCCACCATGAATGCATCGGTTTTTCTTGTGGGTAACGCGTAACCCACTCGAAAAATACAAGTTTTTTCTGCTTTGGATTCTGGCATTTTGTTGTGTGTTGGAGAGGTGGGTTTTGTTTGATGAGATGAATTGGTTTTTATACATACTAAAATAGGTTTTTATACGTATTAAAATCTGGAAAAGAAAAAAAATGAGATTCTACCAAATTTAATAAATTAAAGTAAACGAATCTCTATGCCCGCCCACTGATTTTATATATTGTTTTTTCCTTTGGGGATTGATGAGGACGGTTTCACACTTCCATTCATTTAATTCGGGCCTGGATATTAATGTTCATTGTTTCTATATTGTTTTTTTTTAACTAGAATTATCACCCGCCGCAATGCGGCGGGGATTCTTTAGTTATATATCGTATTAGATAAATGCCAATGTTTCTTACACGACCACGAGTCTGTGTGTAAAACATAGAAAAGAATAACTAAGTCGGTTTCTGATCCACGCGTTGCGACAGACCTATCAAACGGGAAAAATAGACGCGCTACGATGGGCCTGTCAAACAGGAAAAGTAGATGAAAAAACATTGAACCTCACACACACATTGCGACGTGTTAACTCAGAAAATTTAGAACGAAACGTTAAACGGAAAATTTACGAAAGATGAAAAGTCTAGGGGATCAAAATTGAAAGTAAAAAAGTGTTCGGGTTAAATTGTAAAAGATGAAAAACTTTGTGTTAAAAGCAAAAAAAATCAAAGGGGTTAATTGCAAAAGATGAAAACTTTAGAATTAAAAGTGAAATATCAAATTAATCAAAGGGTTAAATTACTTAAGATTAAAACTTTGAACCTAATTTACCAAATATGTAAAGTTTAGAGTTAGAAATGAAAATTTCAAATTTATTTTTGAAAAACTCCCAAAGCACCATGTACAACACATATATACATAACTAAGTTGCTAATTTATAGTATTTAAATTTAAATTTAAATTATTTTATTTTATTATTTGTTTTTTTAAAAAGACTTTTAATATTTTATTAAGTGGTTCAATATTGTCAGCGAAAACTGGTTTCTTTGATTTAAAAAGTGAAACGCATATGGGAGTCGATGAGAGTATTTTGAATCAAGTGAAAAGAGAATTTGAGAAGCATATCGAAAAGTCATAAATCATCACGTTATGTTGTAAACAAGTTGGCAGAATCTAAATCTGACTAAGGTCGAGTTCAACTACTTCACGTTTAGTTCTTTTCAAAATCATATCGCTATTGTTCGAGCTTGATTCTTAAGCAATGGTACAAGTTCAACTCCCAGACTATTTTTATATGTAATTGTCTTTTATATAATTATAAATTATAATTATATTATATACTATGACGAAAGATCAAATACAAATAACTTTAACGTACAAAACATACGAACTGAATGTTTTGTTGAAAAAATACCGTGGCATTTTCGTAATTATTACTAATTATCAAAATTACTCTACAAATGATTCTGTAGAGTAATTTTGATCTTTTAGAGTAATTTTGTAAAATGTTTTTGTAGAGTAATTTTGATCTTGTAAGATAATTATCAAAATTGCTCTACAAGTATATCAAAATTACTCTTTAAGTAGAGTAAATTTCAAAGTCCGTCCTTTATGTATGTCTAATATATCAAAGTATGTCCTTTATCTTTAATAAGCTCAGAAAACATCCTTAATGTTTGAAAAACCAATCAGGTTATGTCCTTTACCCTAAACTTTGTTTGTTTTCCCAGTTAAGTCAAGTCACATGTAAAGCACATGAGGGCATTAATGCCATTCTACCTACCAAGCCCTTTCACAATTTCATTTCTCTACATCACCCATCCATCTTCTTCATAGTCTGCAACTTATAAACAACATACACACACAATCATAGCCCAAATCAAACACAGAGAAATCACACACTCACACAAATCCACTGCCAAACACCCCCACCTCTCGATCTCCACTCCCCTCCTCGGTTCCCCAATCCGGGGGCGACACCCCCCTCCGATTTCCGATTGACGACAGCCACCACCAGATGGTGGTGGCATATGGCGGCGACGGTACGGAAAGAGAGAGAGAGAAAGAGAGCGAGACGTCAGGGGGGAGGAGAACAGCGGTTCGGTTTTAAACCCAAATGTAAAAACATACATTATTTCTTCAAAAATAATCCATCTACTTCACAACACCCTCTGGTTTTTCAGTTTTAGTTTTAGTTTTCACCCCTTATTATTTCTACCCTCAAACACCCACTTGCTAGATTCACCAAATCTCCAAATTCTCCGATCCAATCTCATCATTACTCACATCTTCATGTGGGTTATCAAACGGGTTTCATTCCGATTCATCACCGGATCTGAGTTGACTCACCGTTGACTGAAAAAGGGTTTAACCGTTAACATGAAGAGGTCAATCCGTCCTATATTCAGTGTTGTGTGTATTATTGCAGCCGCCGCTACACTCTGTTTCCGAATCATGGTTTCCGGCGTCTCCTCCGGTGGGGAATTGGGGTATCGGAACGACGTCGTGGTGGAGAAAAGACGTGCACCGGTGTTTAACGACACATTGTTGAGATTTGCTGCTGTTGATTTGGCTGAAGATTCATTGAGGCAAGATGTCGAACAGTTGGTGGACGGTAATTTTAGGGACTTAACGAGCGGTCGCCACCGCTCGTTTCTGTGGTCCGGGCGTCAACAAAAAATCCCCAAATTTCGCCACCGGTAATTTTGCTGTTGTTGATTTGGCTGAAGATTCGAGTTTTTTTTAGGTCAACAAAAATCCCCAAATTTCACCACCACAACCGTTAGATTAGAAAGACATGGTTTTTCTTTTTGTTTTGTAGAGAGAGATGATAGTTTGTAGAAACTTGAAATTGAAGAGGATCGTAGGGTTTGAGTTTTCGTAGAGAGTGAGAGAGAGAGACAGGGGGGGGGGGGCTGGTAGTAGAGAGAGAGAGAGAGCAAACAGAAAGATGAGAGTGTGTGTTCTGTATGTATGTGTGGGTGTATATATATATTGGTAGGTAGAATGACATTAATGCCCTCATATGCTTTACATGTGACCTGACTTAACTGGGAAAACAAACAAGGTTTAGGGTAAAGGACATAACCTGATTGGTTTTTCAAACATTAAGGATGTTTTCTGAGCTTATTAAAGATAAAGGACATACTTTGATATATTAGACATACATAAAGGACGAACTTTGAAATTTACTCCTTTAAGTATATCAAACAACATACAATTCAAAATTACTCTACAAGATCAAAATTACTCTACAAGATCAAAATTACCATACAAGAATATTTTACAAAATTACTCTACAAGATCAAAATTACCCTACAAGAGCATTTTACAAAATTACTCTACAAGATCAAAATTACTCTACAGGATCATTTGTAGAGTACTTTTGATAATTATTCAACGAGTAAATAATTACGAAAATGCCACCGTATTTTTTTGGCTTTTTCATGCTTTTCGTACGTTTTGTACGATAAGTAGGGGTGTAAACGAGCCGGGCCGAGCCCGAGCTCGACCAGGCTCGAGCTCGGCTCGTTAGGTTTTTATGAAGCTCGAGTTCGAGCTCGGCTCGGTTCGAGCCTACTTCTTTGAGCTCGAGTGGCTCGCGAGTAAAACCCAAAGCTCGAGCTCGGCTCGACTTGGCTCGAACTATTTTGAGAACAACCTTAAATGAGCTAAAAGCTAGGCTCGAGCTCACTTTAACATCGCTTAAACGAGCCAAAGCTCGGCTCATCAATGTTATCATCATTATTAATATATTATATATAAAAAAATTAAAAATTTGTATGGGCTCGTTTAGGGTTGCGAGCCTAAACAAGCTTTGTATTTCAGGCTCGAGCTCGGGCTCGATAACAAAACGAGCTCTATTTCAGGCTCGAGCTCGGGCTCGTTAAGGCTCGGCTCGTTCGAGCTTTTAACCGAACCGATCACGAGTAGCTCTCGAGTCTCTGGGCTTGTTTATACCCTACCCCTAACAATAAGACACTTTGTACGTGAACTTAACTCTATATACTATATCATAAAAGTACTTACAGTTATATTTATACTTTAATCTCATTGACTTTTGTTATGTTCCACATATGAAATTCAGACTCAAAACTCGTTACACCCATATCAGTTTGAGTTTCTAACGTTAAATAAGTCTCACATTAAAAAATTTAGCATCGTTACACCCATATCAGTTTGAGTTTCTAACGTTAAATAAGTCTCACATTAAAAAATTTAACATCGCTAGCCACACGTGGCTTATTGCAAGAAATAATATATGAAAGCATCTTTAAAGTATCGGGAGATCGACTTTGGATAAACTTCACCTAATTGGGTTTTTTTTTCAAGGAATATCTTTTGGGGGTGTTGTTTTTTGAATATTGGGGGACTAGATATATACTACAAGAAAATGTTTTAATGTTAGTCTCTATAGATAATCTATAGATATGTCGTTTCTATATCGTCTTCTATCTTTTAAGCAAGGCTATCATTCCTATAGGGTTAAAATAGTTTTTCTATTATTTTTTTTATAAATTAAAAACATTTTTTAGTTTCACTTTGTAGAGACGACTGTAAAACGATAAATCGTCTCTACAACTATAAATATCTTTTTATTCTTTTTCACTAGTGATGAAAATATAAAAAAATATTTTTATCCTACAGGAATGACATGTCATCTCTACAAAGTTTAATGGGTAAAAGATGTTTAATTTAAGCAGCAAAATTTTCCATAACTCTGCCAAAAGTTTCCTCACACTTTGCCAACCTATGAAGACGATGTGAGATCCTTTAGGCAGTGTTTTAAAAACCGGTAAATATCGGCCGTTATACCGGTATTACCATTTCCAGAAGTAAATCTTGTATGAAATACCCCGATAAAAAAGTGAAACGACATAAGGTTTGTACCGGCGGTAAAATCCGGTATACCGGCTTGAAACGTAATACCGTTACCGACCCAAGGTTATTTTAGTTTGGGTTATTACTTATTTTTATTATATATGTTACTTACCTTACGTAATTTTTATATATTATAATTATTCATAACTAAAACTTCTTATTTAATATTGTATTAAATGAAAATAGTTATCCTCTAGTTGATGAGGATAACGATAATAGTGAATTTCTTCTTTTATGCGATCATGAACTTGATGTATTCAGGGCATGTTTGGATGAGCTTTTTTCATTTCTCCTTATTGACATTTTAACATCCTTATCTCCTTTTTAGAAAAGTCACAACCAAGTGACTTTTTCATTTCTCATTTTCAATGCTTAAAAAACTCATTTTCACCTTATTACCCAAACATCATTTCACAAAAAAACTTCTTTTCCAAAAAGCCAGTAAGTCATAAGGAGATAAAATAAGCTCATCCAAAAATGGCATCAACACTCAAATGGCTTAAACATATTGTACACTTACATTTAAAGCTTACATTTAAAAGAGCTTTTGGAAAATCGAATGACTTTCAGTTATCTTTTGTATTATTCTTTTTATTATGGATTAGCTTTTGAATTATCTTTTAATATGTAATCATGCATTTTTGTATTAACTTTTGAGTTAATGTTGTAATTTATGAAATTATAGAGTTAACTAGTTAACCTGATTGAACCGGTCGGTACAACCTGATTCAATCAGTTAAACCATTTTTTAGTCTAATCCGATTTAATTTAATAAACGGTTTTTAAAACATTGCCTTTAGGCCTAAAAAAGTAGTGCCCACGTATATATTTTCTTGTAGTAAGATGTCATATCATAAACGGTTTTTAAGAGCATTCACATCTAAGGAATTAAATTATGTGTGTGTTGTTTTTAAAATATAAAGAGTATAAAAAGTGGTTGTGAGAGCATTCACATCCAATCCATCAAATTATACATACATTCCACTAAAAAACAACTCCTATATCAATATATTTACACTAAAAACAAATAGTTTTTCTCTCTCCTTTCAATTAAATAATATTATCATTACATTTTTCTATCACTTACACTCAAAACCACTTTCAAAATATATTAAAAAATTATAACAGGTGAACAGTGTCCCCCCAAATATACAGATGAACAGTAACATTTTCTCTCTGCTCTACTCACAACCACTTTTTATACCCTTTATAATATAAAAACCCCTCCTCACATAATTTGATGGTTAGGATGTGAATGCTCTGAGTGGAGAAAAGAGAAAATGTTATTGTTCATCTGTATATTTGGGGGGACACTGTTCACCCTCTATAACTTTTTAATATATTTTGAAAGTGGTTGTGAGTGGAGGAGAGAGAAAAGGTAATGATAAAGGTATAAAAAAATATTATTTAATTAAAAATGAGAGAGAAAATGTAGTGTTTTTAGTGTAATTTAGGGTGAAAATATAATGGACTGGATGTGAATGCTCTAAGCCACCTCAAATACATAATTCAAATTACCAACTTGGTTTAACCGAGTGGTTTATATCCATGTGTTGCGGCAACTCGGTTTTGAAAAGTTTATATCTAAACGTAAATAAAAATAAGTACGTTGCAACGATGTAATCGGTATTAAATAAAACATTATATATGAAAAAAACAAAATTTGTTACATTGGTTGAAAACAAGAAAAACGAAAACCTACATTGGTTCCAGTAACACCAATAGTGGTACTGAATTTGTTCTGTCGGTATTGGTCTAATTCGTTTCGTAACTAGTACAATATTAGCAATCCGTATGCCTTGCGACACAAAAAGAAATATATTATTACAAACACAACTCGTATAGAACAAATTAAAAAAGTTCGTTCGATACTAAAGTAAGTTTGTTTATAAAAAAAATGTTTGATATAACACAAAAAATAAAGTCGTGTAACCAAAAAAATAAAATTTTATTTTACATCGACCGAAAACCATAATAAAGAAAATCAATACTGTTTCCGATTACTGACGATGTATGGTAAGAGTTGGTTTCGTTCATCTTGGTACCGATGCGACACTGACACTCGATATAGCCTCCGGTGCCAAATAAATACTTTATCTCGAATACAACCCGATTTTCATCAAAATTTATACTGAAACTTCGAGAAAAGAAAACTAAACAAAACCACGTATACATATTTTCTTTAATGAATGCGAGCTATAAGAAAAAAAAAACAGAATTAAGAAAATGTTAAATGGGTTCAAAGCGTATATTATATACCGGAGAATATCACATGTGATGCAGCGGGGAACATAGACACTGGTCAAATAATATAGCATGTTAATGTAGTTTTTATTTAAAAACTGTAGTAAAGTCATACTCAAATTAAAGAGGATAAAATGTTTGTTTTCATGATTTATCTATTGAAAAAATATCAATGTAAGAAAATGTTATGGTCATTTAAAAATCGTGTAGAAAGTTGGTTAAAAGTCAAGAATATGTTTTAAAGGATTGTACCATATGCTTTAAAAATTATACTAAACTTTTAAAACCATGTAAAATTATTTTTATGTTCTCTTTATATGTATTATAATATAGTATAGATTTATATAGGCGAAAATAAAATTTTAAAAGATACAATAATCTTAGTGTCATTTTTTAGTATCAAGTAAATATTATGACTTTTTTGAGACATGCAATGAGTACAATTTATTTCTCTTAATATTAATTAATTAATTTATATATTATTCACCCCGAATTTCACATCATTTACGTTCTTTATCAATGTGTGAGTCGAGATATTTGTTGCCAAGAGTCATTTTAGGTTTACAAAAAAACCACGTACATCTTGCATATCACAAACAAGGCGCAAAGCCATGGGCCTTTTGAGTTTAGTTTCCCTTAGCACGTGTCGTGCTATGGTATGTTATTGTGTCAATCTGACATCCATGATGTCCAATAGGTATGGGGCAAGCAAGAAGTCACGTCGATAGGACCTCACAAGGATCAAAACAAAAGCTTCGAACCCTCTAAGGTCGGTTGTTTTTACTTGTTCACGGGTAGTTCTATCATGTTGGGTTTGACAATGATCTTTCCATAGGTTCACCTATGGAAACCTTGTTACGACTTCTTCTTCCTCTAAATGATAAGTTTTAGTGGAATTCTTATGACGTCCCCGGAGGGAACCGCCCACATCTCCACGATCCTAACACTTCATCGAAATATTCAATCGTTAGCTAGCGAGAGGCAATGTGTACAATGGGCATGGATGTAGTCAATGCTAGCTGATTACTCCGACTTATAAGGAATTTATCGTTTTAGACCAATAATTACAATGATCTATCCTCATCACGATGAAATTTCGAAGATTTCCTGGGCCTGTCGGCCGAGGCTATATAATTGTTGAATACATCAGTGTAGCGCTGACATGGTGTGGTGTGCACGTAAAAGATGGTATATTTTTAGCCGTTTTATGCACTAGTTAAAGTTTTAATATTTATAAAAACACGATAAAATACTGTTATACTACACTTCACGTTGGGAAAGTGCACCCATTGTTTGCGTAATATAGTGATGGTAAGATACCGAGGTCGTCCAAGAATATAGCGAGTTTTAGTACCAAGTCTTCGTTAGCGTTTAGTCAAATCAATCAAAAGTAAATGGTTAAAAGACTTAAAATAAAAGCGGCTTAAAATAAAAATGAAGAGGTCAGTAAAAATATAATAGTCAACGAAAAGAAAAAAGGGTGTTTAGATCAACTTAACTCTTGATGCTTTGTTAACTAAATCTTACTAGGGGTTAAAAGGGCTCGATTGTCAGACGAGAAACTATTTGTCTTAATGCATAAAGGTGTGTAGTACCTGGGTCGGGATCCCAGCACACTCGACCATATCGTTTTGAATCCGCAAAGAAACACCACTCAAGGCCGGATCAAACCATAATGGTTCCGCCCAATCAGCGTGGAAAGTATATACCACTATGATTTAGTTGTAGTTAATTAAATATTTTAAGGGGGTTTTACTTGTCACTATGACTCCTTCGGTGAGTTGCTAATTCCCCTAAGGTAGTTACTTTTATAAATACTAAGTCCTTTACGCTTTGGTACCAACGCCACGTAATGGGAAGAGCTTACCAACCGCAAGTCCCATTCCAAAACCTTTAACCTCCTTACGGAGCATCAACATGTTTTGACTCTAAATAGACATTGAAAACATGAATGACCCAAGCTAATGGTGATGCAAGATTATTGGAAGATTTTAAGGGTTAAGCCGAAAGACTAATGACCCAAGCTAATTTTAACACTAATACTTCCTCACTTTCAATAAACTATTAATTAACCAAAGCCAACACACACACACACACACATCTTATTCACCCATGGTTTGCCTTAGTTAACTCCCCATCAAGGGGGTAAGTTTCCCCGAAACGCCATCAAGAAACTTAGCCAAGAATGGCTATGGACCTAGTTTTCATCAAACATGACAATATTATATTAACCATCAAAATTTTGATTACACTATGATTCTTGTGTTTTTTCTTAGTGATTACAATGATTAGAGATAGTGAGTAGAATAGAAATGTGTTGTGGAGTAGAGATGAATAAAGGAGCAAGTGAATATGGTAAAACTGGCCTTATATTTATAAGCTACTAGAGGCCCAGACACGGGCGTGCCTTCCAAGCATGCTCCATGTATGGCCATATGACCTGTTATAGCCAGTTAGCGAGGCACGGGCCGTGTATGCAGAAACAGGTTGTGGTCAACTCTTGTGGGTCTCTCGGATCTTGCAAATTTTCCAAAAGTCAACCCTTGTCGTTTAGAGCCAAGACACGGGACGTGCCATCATGGCATGTAGTGTGTTTGGGCTTCACTCTATGATCTTCTAGAGGTGCTAACAGTTTTTGGATCCAAGACATGGGGCGTGTATGTACAACTTTTCTTTATTTTTTTTTAGATTTTCGCTAGGGGTAAGCAAAAGGAAAAACCCGACCCGACCCAAGAATCGATCAAACATAAAATACAAAACCGATTCACTACCCTAAATATAGGGTCGGTTCCGGTCCATAGGTCCAAGTCGGGTTTCACCATGAAAAGAACCGAGAACTGACCCGACCCGATTTTATATGAAAAATTGGAACCGATCTAAATACCTAGGTACTTGGGTTCGGGTCGGATCGGGTATATTTTCGATTTGGTTCTCGGTTATTTTCGGTCCGGACCTAAACTTGCTCACCCCTAATTTTCGCTCGTTTTTTGCTTCCTTTGTTTAATTTGGGTTCTTTTTGTCATGAAAATAAATAAACAAAAAAGAAGCCTATTTTAATAATTTATTTAACAAAACTTAATAAAAAGTGGGTGTAAATTGATATAAAAATAGATGCACTTTTGTTTATATCAAGCGCATATGCGTCCCATAACATCTAAAGGAATCACAGACCCAATTATTGCCTCAAACCTCCGTGGTATAAAACACCCCTAGTCCCATAAGAAGCCGACCATGGAGGGATATCTTCACATAGCTAGTTAGCATGTTGAGGTCTCATTCATTAACGAATTTAACCAAACAAATCTCTGCACCAACTAAGAACGACTATGCCCCACCACCCATGGACTCAAGAAAGAGCTCATCATAGTCTTTCAAAAACTTTGATTTCTCATAAAGTGCCAATGGAGTCATAAACTTTGATTTCTCATAAGGTGCCAATGGAGTACTAAAAGTAACATCCACCAATCCTTAGTTGTCATTGTTTATGGTTGAGACAAAGATGGTGTTTGTACATCCTCGATCCCCCCAACTTTCATTCTATGTTAATAAAAAACTTCCTTGGAAAATACTTTAACAATTGTTCCTCTTTCATAAATTGAAGAATTTCACCTCTGTATAGAATACAAATGTTCCTGACTGTCTCTGGTAATCATTACTCCTATCCCAAAGGCCAACGTAATAGGACCGAAATCCTATGAGGTTATCCCATACTCATGTATACATAGTGACAGGCTTGCTTTAAGCACTCTAATTTCTTCAACATAACAATGCCAGAGGCACGACTTGCCAAATCTAGGGTAGGAGCGCATCGCTAACCGATGGGACGAGTAAACTAGTGCTCATTTAAATGCGAATCAGCCGACCCAAGCCAAAGTCCAACTACGAGCTTTTTAACTACAACTTAAATATACGAGAATGAAGCTGGAATTATCATGACCGGTGACACCATACTTGTCCTCCAATGGATCCTAGTTGAATATAACTAATAGAATGATGTTAAGTTAGTCTAAAACTATTTTTAAGTTAGTCTAAAACGATGTTAACTCAACATTTTCGTCTCATACCTGTTTGTAACCTTATTACGGACCTTTAGGAACCTTCTCCTAGTAAAAACCACAATTATTGAAGTCGCCGGAAAAGCACTGGAAAACTTCTTTTTGGTCAGAAACTCAACTTTTTGGCCGAAGAACTCAACATTTTCGTCCCAAACCTCTTTGTAACCTTATATCGGACCTTTAGGAACCTTTTTCTAGCCAACAAACGGTTTTCCGGCGACAGGAGACTAACGACGTTAGGGTTCTATTAGTCAGGGTCTATTGGAGGCCAATATGTTAATAGTTGAGATTATTAAAATCCAAATTTCCTATATAAATAAGGTATTTGGGTGGAGGAAGTCGTCTTGTTTTCCCAGATTTCTCTGGATGTTATATCAGTGCTAGATCAGCTTTCTCATTGTCGCGGGTTTTCCCCAAAATTCCTCAGAGTGCAGAGAACCATTCCAGTTGGCCACACATAATTCCATGTATCCTACTCTGAGCAGCCTGGTTGAGGTAATAATTTGGTTAGCTTGGCATACATCTTAAGGAAAGACACTCTAGGTACATTTTAATAGTCTCACATTAAAAAATTTAACATCGCTAGCTACACGTGGCTTATTTCAAGAAATAATATATGAAAGCATCTTTAAAGTATCGGGAGATCGACTTTGGATAAACTTCGCCTAATTGGGTTTTTTTTTTCAAGGAATATCTTTTGGGGGTGTTGTTTTTTGAATATTGGGGGACTAGATATATACTACAAGAAAATGTTTTAATGTTAGTCTCTATAGATACTCTATAGATATGTCGTTTCTATATCGTCTTCTATCTTTTAAGCAAGGCTATCATTCCTATAGGGTTAAAATAGTTTTTCTATTATCTATACTATATAATAAAATAAACCACTTTGTAGACACTTGTCATCATGTTAAGGCATCTCTTATAGATAATTATTATTTTAATTTAATTTTTTTAATTAATTATAGATAACCCTCTTATTAAATATTATTTAGTTTAATATCTTATGGATAATTATTATTTAGTTTTAATCTTCTCATTTATAATATTATTTAGAGAAAATTACGATTTTTCCCTTATGGTTATATCACTTTTACCCTTTTAGCCCAAAAAAGAATTTTTTAACATCTGAGTCCCCAACATTTTCTTTTCTAACCATTTTGGCCCCTAACACTAACCCCGTCCATTAAATGTTAGGGGGCAAAAGGATTTAAAAAAGACGTTAGGGGCCAAAAGGTTAGAAAAAAAGACGTTGAGGGCTTAGATGTTAAAAAATCATTTTTTAGGCTAAAAGGGTATAAGAGATATAACCACGGGGGCCAAAATCATAATTTTATTATTTGATGTAGAAAATTAGATTTATTCAATTCGTACAATACACAAGGTTTTTTAAGGATATATATATATATATATATATATATATATATATAGGACAAAGATCCGTTAGGAACCACCCCTTATTGCGAGAACCAGTGTGAACACAAACAGTAATTCCTAAAAAAATCTAAAAAACACCCAAATTTTTTTTTTATTTTTTTACTATTTTTTTGTGAAAAAATCGCTATATTTTGTTAATTAAAAAAATTTCAAAAAAAAAAAAATAAAAAAATTTTGAGTAACAGTTATCCATGCACATGTGCATATGTGTCGTTTCTTTGTCAAATTTCGTAATTCATTACAAATAATAGTCAATTGCACTTTCATTTACATTACTACGTGTAATACACTATTTTTTACATTACCAATGTTAGAAATGCACATGTGCATCTATATGTATCAACAGGAAATAAGGTGTTTTAGTACACTACTTTCTCTTTCATCTATCATTCCATCCATAATACACAAGCATGCACATGTGCATTTTTTGTCATTTCTTTGACAAATTCCGTAATTCATTACATATATTAGACAATTGCACTTTCATTTACACTACCATATGTAATACACTACTTTTTACATTACCAATATTAGAAATGCACATGTGCATTCATATGTATCAACATGAAATAAGGTGTTTTGGTACACCACTTTGAATACACTTTCCCTTTCATCTATCATACCATCCATAATACACTACCATTACCTCCTACCATCCATAATACAATACCATTACCTCCTACCATCCATAATACAATACCATTAACAATATTTTCACTTTATTACATGTATGTAAACACCATTTATACCATCCAATCAACATATTACATAAAAAATTGACAACTATAACCAAACCATCAACCACTAGATATAACTAACCAAAAAACATGTATATGGGTCTACTTCTCCATTCAAAATCACAAACTTTTTGTAACAAAACACGTTATATTATGGTTATACCTAATTATGCACATGTGCATTTTGAATATTGTTAATGTAAAAAGTAGTGTATTACTAATGGTATTGTAAATTAAAGTGCAATTGTCTATTCCTGATAACGTATTACCGAATTTGTTGAAGTAATGATACATATGCACATGTGCATGGATAACTCTTACTCGAAAAAAAAAGTTTTTTTTTTTTTTTTTTTTTTTATGGGAACGAAATATAGCGATTTTTTATTAAAAAATATTAAAAAAAATAAAAAAAAATTTTTGAGTGCTTTTTTGATTTTTTTTTAGATTTTATTTTGTGTTCACATTGGTTCTCGCGGTTCTCGCAATAAGGGTGGTTCTCGCATGAACCTTACCCTATATATATATATATATATATATATATATATATATATATTTATTTATTAAGTAGTACAGAAAATTAAATTTATTCAAACCGTGTAATACGCATATTTTTAAAGATGTAATTTTTTTATTATTTGGTATATAAAATTACTTTTATTCAACCCGTATAATAAATGAGGTTTTTTAAAGATGTATTATTTTATTACTTGGTAAACAATATTACATTTATTCAACTCGTGTAATACACGTGATTTTAAAGATATAACTTTTTATTTGGTATATAAAATTACATTTATTCAAGCTGTACAATATTGTTCTTATAGATATAACTTTTTATTATTTAATATATAAAATTATATTTATTCAACTCGTGCAATAAAGAAGGTTTTTAAAGATATATTTTTTTATTATTTAGTATATACAATTTATTTATTCAACCCGTGTAATACACGGGGTTATAACCTAGTTTTTTTTATAAATTAAAAACATTTTTTAGTTTCACTTTGTAGAGACGACTGTAAAACTATAAATCGTCTCTACAACTATAAATATCTTTTTATTCTTTTTCACTAGTGATGAAAATATAAGAAAATAAAAAAAATATTTTTATCCTACAGAATGACATGTCATCTCCACACAATTTAATGGGTAAAAGATGTACTTAATTTAAGAAGCAAAATTTTCCATAACTCTGCCAAAAATTTCCTCACACTTTGCCAACCTATGAAGACGATGTGAGATCCTTTAGGCAGTGTTTTAAAAACCGGTAAATATCGGCCGATTATACCGGTATTACCGTTTCCAGAAGTAAATCTTGTATGAAACACCCCGATAAAAAAGTGAAACGACATAAGGTTTGTACCGGCGGTAACATCCGGTATACCGGCTTGAAACGTAATACCGTTACCGACCCAAGGTTATTTTAGTTTGGGTTATTACTTATTTTTATTATATATGTTACTTATCTTACGTAATTTTATATATTATAATTATTCGTAACTAAAACTTCTTATTTAATATTGTATGAAACGAAAATAGTTATCCTCTAGTTGATGAGGATAACGATAATAGTGAATTTCATCTTTTATGCGATCATGAACTTGATGTATTCAGGGCATGTTTGGATGAGCTTTTTTCATTTCTTCTTATTGACATTTTAACATCCTTATCTCCTTTTTAGAAAAGTCACAACCAAGTGACTTTTTCATTTCTCATTTTCAATGCTTAAAAACTCATTTTCACCTTATTACCCAAACACCATTTCACAAAAAAACTTCTTTTCCAAAAAGCCAGTAAGTCATAAGGAGATAAAATAAGCTCATCCAAAAATGGCATCAACACTCAAATGGCTTAAACATATTGTATACTTACATTTAAAAGAGCTTGTTGGAAAATCGAATGACTTTCAGTTATCTTTTGGATTATTCTTTTTATTATGGATTAGCTTTTGAATTATCTTTTAGTATGTAATCATGCATTTTTGTATTAACTTTTGAGTTGATGTTGTAATTTATGAAATTAAGAGTTAACAAGTTAACCTGATTGAACCGCTCGGAACAACCTGATTCAATCAGTTAAACCATTTTTTAGTGTAATCCGATTTAATTTAAAAAACGGTTTTTAAAACATTGCCTTTAGGCCTAAAAAAGTAGTGCCCACGTATATATTTTCTTGTAGTAAGATGTCATATCATAAACGGTTTTTAAGAGCATTCACATCCAAGGAATTAAATTATGTGTGTGTTGTTTTTAAAATATAAAGAGTATAAAAAGTGGTTGTGAGTGGAGAAAAGAGAAAAATGTTACTATTCATCTGTATATTTGGGGGGACACTGTTCACCCTCTATAACTTTTTAATATATTTTGAAAGTGGTTGTGAGTGGAGGAGAGAGAAAATGTAATGATAAAGGTATAAAAAAATATTATTTAATTAAAAATGAGAGAGAAAATGTAGTGTTTTTTAGTGTAATTTAGGGTGAAAATATAATGGACTGGATGTGAATGCTCTAACCCACCTCAAATACATAATTCAAATTACCAACTTGGTTTAACCGAGTGGTTTATATCCATGTGTTGCGGCAACTCGGTTTTGAAAAGTTTATATCTAAACGTAAATAAAAATAAGTACGTTGCAACGATGTATCGGTATTAAATAAAACATTATATATGAAAAAAAAACAAAATATGTTACATTGGTTGAAAACAAGAAAAACGAAAACCTTCATTGGTTCCAGTAACACCAATAGTGGTACTGAATTTGTTCTGTCGGTATTGGTCTAATTCGTTTCGTTACTAGTACAATATTAGCAATCCGTATGCCTTGCGACACAAAAAGAAATATATTATTACGAACACAACTCGTATAGAACAAATTAAAAAAGTTCGTTCGATACTAAAGTAAGTTTGTTTATAAAAAATGTTTGATATAACACAAAAAATAAAGTCGTGTAACCAAAAAAATAAAATTTTATTTTACATCGACCGAAAACCATAATAAAGAAAATCAATACCGTTTCCGATTACTGACGATGTATGGTAAGAGTTGGTTCCGTTCATCTTGATACCGATGCGACACTGACACTCGATATAGCCTCCGGTACCAAATAAATACTCTATCTCGAATACAACCCGATTTTCATCAAAATTTATACTGAAACTTCGAAAAAAGAAAACTAAACAAAACCACATATACATATATTCTTTAAATGTAATGAATGCGAGCTATAAGAAAAAAAGCAGAATTAAGAAAATGTTAAATGGGTTCAAAGCGTATATTATATACCGGAGAATATCACATGTGATGCAGCGGGGAACATAGACAATGGTAAAATAATATAGCATGTTAATGTAGTTTTTATTTAAAAACTGTAGTAATGTCATACTCAAATTAAAGAGGATAAAATGTTTGTTTTCATGATTTATTTATTGAAAAAATATCAATGTATGAAAATGTTATGGTCATTTAAAAATCGTG